>CAUYPK010019070.1:0-26315 GCA_963574355.1 Loris lydekkerianus
CTCCTTTTGGAAGGAAGTTTGGAGAACACACAGGGATCTAAAAATAAGTCCTTATTTTTAATGGATTCAAATTCATCAATTTAGCTGTACAACATGTACTCATGGAGTTGTGTTGCAGAAGTATTTTTCTAATCCAAGTCACAAAAATATCACACTACCTTTTCTTTTGTTTACTTGATAATTTTACTTGTCACATTTGGGTTTTAGTCTGAGTAGAGTCTACTCTCAGATGTGGTTTGATGTAGGCACCCAATTTAACTTTTCTCTGTATAGTGAACCAGTTTTCCCAAGAACATCTGCTGAATTTGTCTTTTCCCCATGAATATGTGTCATTAACATGCACTAAATTCCCACAGCACTGTGTTTTCCTGAGTTCTCTGTTTATCTGTTTATTGTTATTCTAAAGTCAATGCCACATTCCTATAATTTTAGATTTATATCTTGATATGGTGTCTTCTTTGTAAGACTGATGGATTTTATTACTCCATATAATTTTTAAGTAGATTAATGAATTTTTTAAAAACTTTTCGATTGGAATTGCACTAAATCTATGTATTCGTTTGGTGATACTTGACATTTTCATAACACTAAACAATCTCACCCAAAAGTAGAACATGTCTCCATTTATTTATGTCATCTATTTCCTCATCATCATTTTGAAGTTTCACCACAGAAACCTTGATTAAGCTACTTTCTAAATACTTAAGAATGTGTTATCCTTGTGAATGAGATATTTACTTTTTAAAATTATTGCAGTTTTTGTGGTATTGCTGAGTGACAGAGATACACTGTTGATTTTTGAAGGTTAAACAAGTAATCAAAAATTTGATGATCGATCTTTTTAGCTCTAATACTTCTTCTGTGGCATCCATTAGGTTTTCTAGATAGGTGATCATTTGGTGATGATGGTTTTAGCTCTTCCTTCTTAATTCTTATATTCTTCATTTGTTTTCTTTCCATGGACTATTGGCCATGGCCTCTGACAACAGTAAACACGGGCATTCTTGTGTTGTTACCTGAGCAACAAATGTGTCTGAAGTTTCCCATCAGGAATGAGATTGGCTGGAAGGATATGGTGTGAAACTTTAGCCAGTTGTGGAAATTCAATTCTTCTCCAAGTTTGCTAAGGATTTTTCCCTTTCATAGTTATTGACTATACCTAATTGCTTTTTCTGTTTTAGTGAAGGGAATCGTGTTTTTTTCTTCTTTAATCTATTATGGCTCTATGCTACTCTCTGAAGCTGACACTCTCTGACTCCTTGTCCATGGGAGGTGCTAAGTATGGAAGTGCTTTTTTTTTTTTTTTAAATAAAGATTTGGACAATTTGGTTAACTGTCCCAAACTTTTAATTTTTTTCTGAACGGTTACGATATTGAACTGGTGCTCAAAAGAGGGCCCTTCAAGATTGTAGCCCCACCTGGATAAAAATCTTCTTAGAATTCTCTGAACTAGTTTGTTCCACACTTTTAATTATTTTCCCCAGGGTTGCAACACTAAACTGGTGCTCCACTGAGGGCTCTTCACAATTGCAGTCTAACCTGGATAAAATGCTCTTGAAATTCTCTTAACTATGGTCATTTTAAAACAGCTGCATCATAATCTCTATCCAAGCACATTGTAGCAATTATACTCACTGCTGGTATGAAAAAAAAAAGGTGCAGAGAAAAAAAACAATGTGAGATGTAATTAGGGTGCCTGTGCAAAATGTCAGCTCAGCTCCCCCTTTTCCCGTTGGCATTTCCAAAAAAACTTTGAGTTTAGTTCTAGTTTATCTCAATGTCTTTTATGAGCCATTTCTCCAAATACCCTCTGGGTCTCCTTTCTCATAAATTGAGCTCGTCAGTGGCAGGGCTGCAAGACGTTGGCCCTGTTCAACAACGAGGACTGTCCCCTGGGATTTCTCCCTCCAGCAGCCAAAACTGCAGTTGAGCCACTCACTGGGACAGTTTGGCTACAACCCAACCCACCCAACAGGAGCTAGAAGCAAGTTTGAGGCTCCTGAGATGTTTTAAATCTCCTACAAGACTGAATTTCATCTAAAGCTTGGTAAGAAAAAACAAACTCTCCTTTAGTTTTTAGCAAATAGATGCCACTTCTCGTTGTCACTTGCCTAGTTGTCACTTGTCACGCAGCAAGTGAGTAGTTCTTGGGGTGACATCATATGTCACCGCATTCCCATTTTTGATTGCCCTTTGTTGCAAAGCCTTGCAAACGCCAGGCCACAGTTTTCCACGAACTGAAGGCTAGCGGGTCACCCCATTTGTCTCGTGGAAAATGAATGTGTTTTGAGACCGTGGGAATAGCCTGGTCTTGGGAGAGTCTCTGTCCCAGCTATAAAGGGAGGAGTTCTGTCCCCACTGCCCTCGCTTGGCAGGAAGCCTTCATCCGTCACACTGGTCCCTGCGGTTTCTGTGGTTTCTCAAAGACAGCAGAAGTGTTCAGCCGTTCTGCTTCCTCTTCTGCTGAAAACCCTCTATTATCTCCTAATGGACTGGAATTTTTGCCAGACCCCACTTAGCCACTGAGGCAGTGGTTCTCAAACTGTCCCTGCCCTGGCCCGATCCTCACCGCCCCTCATATCATTTCCCACCTGCGACGTTGTGGGGCTCAGGAGATGGAGTTCAGGGCAAAGCAGGGATCTTGTCTAAAACCTCCCCCAGCAGCCATTTGGACAAGACCCCCGAGGACCCACAGTAACTCCTCAGTGTGCAGAGCAGCGTGCCGAGGGGCAGATGGCCGTCATTTCTTTAGTCCCTCTGCCCATTCAGCCAGCAGGGTGGCAGGGGAGGAAACCAGGGCAGGCTCTGGTTTCCAAATGTGTGACAGGGACGTGGAGGTCAGAGGCGTGGGTGCTGCCGGGAAGGGATGGGAGAGGACTGGCCAGACCAGAGGCGGTTCCAGGGACTGCTGGGCCTGTTGGCCACTCCAACGAGACTGACCTCAGAGGAGGGGTTAGGGATGGCAGGCAGAGTGCAGGAGACATCCCCAGAGAGAAGGGGACATCAGAGAGGTAGGGACAGAGGTGACATATGGTGCTACTGCACAATGTGGAAGGTGACTGCTAGGACAGGCAGGGTAAGACACAGATGCTGAGGGACTTCCTGCAAGTTCCCTGGCTCCCAACAGTAGGAAGAGAGTTGGGGCCAAAAAAAGAGGGAGGTGTCCAGGCTGTGAGGGCAGAGTGACAGGCGGGCCCTGCCATCCTTCACCAGCAAGTCCCTTTTGCTGGCCTGAGGAGGGATCAGTGGTGTCTGCTGAAGCCACTGTCACCAGTTTACTCAAGGCTGGAGTGGTGACATGCCTCTAAGATGAGGGAGGATTGTGGACCACAGAGCCAGACAGCCCAGTTCCATTGCTGCCAACAAGTGACTTAATGTCCCTGCAACTTTGTCTCCTCCCCTCTGGAAAGAGGGTAACAGTGTTACCAGCCTCTGAGAGCCACAGTGGGCTGCACCTGCTCCGGGAGGGTGGAGGCCAGAGCCAGCTCAGGGGACTTGGTGGTCCAGGTCCAGCAACAGCTACTGCCTAGATCAGGGTGGGAGGTGGAGCAACTCCTTGATGGCTACGGAATTTCCTTTTGGGGTAAAAAGGGGTTTGGGGACCAGGTAGAGGTGGTGGCTACAGGACATCATGAGTGCACTAAATGTCACTGACTTGCTCACTGTCCAAGGCTGACTTCATGTTATGTGAATTTCACACACCCCCAGCTTCATGTTATGTGAATTTCACCCCCTTCATGGTATGTGAATTTTACCCCCCCACCAGCTTCATGTTATGTGAATTTCACCCCCCATTAGCTTCATGTTATGTGAATTTCACCCCCCATTAGCTTCATGTTATGTGAATTTCACCCCATTAAAAAAAAAAAAAAAGTTTAGGAAAAACAAGAAAACCCCTTAAAACAATGGCTGAATTTGAAAAACATAAAGCCCTAAGTATACTTGCGGGCAGAAGAGGACATGTATTTACGTCAGCCCTGGTCCTGGTCACAGGTTGAATCCTGCCCCACCCCATGCTGAGGTCCCACCTTCAGCACCTGTGAGTGGCCTTATTTGGAAACAAGGTCTTTGCAGATGATCAAGTTAAGATGAGGTCATTACATCATTAAGATGGTCCCTAATCCAGTGCCATGGACGGCCTTATCAACAGGGGAAATTTCAGTGGAGAGACAGAGACACCCAGGGAAGACACGTCAGGCCTGGGAGACAAGCTGAGGGATGCCTGGGGAGGCTGGGGTCTCCCCCACGGGCCTCAGGAGTGAGGCCCTGAGGGATTTTCAACTTTTGGTCTCTAGAACTGTGAGACTATGAACTCATGTTGTTGGAGCCACCTTGTATGCAGTACTCTGTCAGAGCTGCCAGGAAACTAACACCTCACGAGTGGCCTCCAGATGCCCACACTGACACTATCCAAAACCTGACTCTACCTAGGAAATGCCAGCTGCGGGAGGATGGAGAAGTGTGTCACTCCTGCCCCTGCACATGGGTGTGGGCTGACCCTGGAGGCCTGAAGGATGTGGTGAAGCTGATGGGATTAGGTGGATCAGCCTGTGGAGTCCCTGACACCTGCTCTGCTGGCAGAGTCTCTATTGCCTTTTCAGCTCGTACACTTTCATGGGGCATGTTGCTGCCCTGTCAGAGAAATCCAGGAGGAAGTGACAGTAGCCTCCAGACATTGGTCACTGAAACACACCACAAAGGATTCTGAGGCCATAACTGCAGAAACAGGCCAGGAGTCGATGGAGCACAGGAGTCCTGACAACACCCATGTGAGCCAGACACGGGCTTGTGCCCATCCCCTGTCAGTGCTAAACATCTTGCTGACACCTTGTCTGAGACCCTGCAGCAGAAGACTCAGGACAGCTGTGCTGGGACTTAGGATCCACAGAAACCATGAAGAGAGATTGTGTGTTGTTTTATGCAGAAGTAGGCAACCAATATGTCTTCTTTATGTCCTAATGATGTACCCTCTCAGGCTTTGGGATTCTTGTCCAGTCTACTTTCAGCTGCTAAGTAGAATAATGGGAAGCCTTTGTCAGGGTGAGCTTCAGATTCAGAGTATCTGGGGACAGGTGGGGGCTGGGGAGGGGTGCACACCAGGGAGGCTGGGGGCAGGTGGGGGCTGGGGAGAGGTGCACACCAGGGAGGCTGGCAGTGGAGCACTTGCCTGGAACTGTGCTTAAGTGATGTGTAGCAGATGGAGGGACCCTTAACAGTCCATATCAAAGAATGGGGCCTAATGAGCACCCACTATTTCCTAGACAGGATGTGTGCCCAGGGGAACTCAGTCCAGAGACTAGTGTTTAACCACCCACAACCCATCACTGCAAGTGGTAGCAATTTTCCCATCCAGTGTAGCTTCAGCTTCATTTGTTTTATGGCTTTTACTGAATGTTCCTAAAATTTTCCACAAAAATCAATTCACCAACACCCCATGGATTTTGGTTCCTTTTTTTACTGAGATCTTAGAGGATGGCCATATTTATCAATAAGAAGTAAAAGAAAAGATCAAATGTAGGTGACCTGATTTTGTTTTCTCTGGGATGCTGATAGTAGAAATTAAATAAATAGAAGTTTAAGGGGAGGGTGTTAATTATCTATGCATTTCTAGTTTTAGAGATATTTTCAGTAAAAAGCCTGGCTTGGTTTGTTTTCAGGGTTTTTTTTTTCGAGACAATGTCACTCTATCACTCGGGGTAGAGCCCTGTGATGTCAGCCTCATTCACAGCAACTTCAAACTCTTGGGCTCCAGGGATCCTCTGCCTTCATTCTCCCTAGTCACTGAGACTACAGGTAACCTCCATAATGCCCAGCTAGTTTTTCTAATTTTAGTAGAGATGGGTGTCTCACTCTTGCTCAGGCTGGTCTCGAGCTCCTGGCCTCAAGTAGTCCTCCCTCCTTGGCCTCCTAGAGTGCTGGGATTACAGGCCTGAGCCAGTGCCTGGCCTGGCTTTCAGTGTGTGACTATGGATCACCATAGCCCTGACCAGCTTTTACATAGCTGAGAGGGTTTGGGGATGTTCCAGCTTCACCAGCCCATGAAGGCAGTTCATATGACACTCAGATTATTGTCCAAATTAGGATACCTTCAAGCTTCACCTGCTCGTTCATTTGTTTATTCATTCAAAAAGAATTTATTGAGTAGAGAAGATAGATACAATGGCACACAAAATCAGCCAGGTTTGTGAGGGTTCAAGGAGGACCCTGCTGGCAAACTTTGTACAGATTTCTGGTTAAAAGTGGCGGGCTTAACACATGCATTGAATAACCCTCCTTCATGAAATGCCACTGAAGCAATAAACAAGGTGTCTTTTTTTAAAATCATGAACCCATTAGGATAACATGAAGGAGACAGATGAGGCCAGCACCTGTAGTCCCAGCTACTTAGGAGGCTGAGGCAAGAGAATCAATTAAGCCCAAGAGTTAGAGGTTGCTGTGAGCTGTGACACCATTCTATTGAGGGTGACAGAGTGAGACTGTCTCAAAAAAAAAAAAAAAGAAGACACATGAGCAACAGAAGTGTATGAGCAGGGGACCCTCCTCAGGGAACTGGGGAGCCTCCTCAGGGAGCAGGAAGTGACTTGAGGTGCAGTGAAGCCCCAAAGGTTTTCACGCAGGCCACTCACACCCCCGGACCCCGAGCTCTATTCCTCACTTGACCCCTGGCCCCTCCGCCAGGAAGGAGACCACGTGAACCTTCTGCAGGGATTCTGGTCAGCCAGAGAGGAGTACTTAGGATGCTCATCTTGGGCTGCCAATATGTACAGAACACTCAGAATACAAACACGGGACGTCCCCAGACGTACAGCCTAGGCCTTGCCCTACAGGGAAGACTGTCCTCAGCAGCGACCCCACGGTGGGCAGCCCCAGACAGAGCCTAGAGCTCCCAGCCCACCTTTCAAGGCCTGTTAAAGGAACTGATTGCCAAGGATTATCAGGCAGTCTGGGAAACAGCTGCTTGGCATCTGGGAGCTTTTACCAAAGGCAGCGCCTGGCGCCATCCCCAGAGACTCTGACATAATTGTCCTGGGGTAGGGCCTGGAGAATGTGTTTGTTTCTTTGTGCTTTTTGTGGTTGATGAGTTGCTTTTAAACTATCCAAGCAAATCAATGTTCAGGTGGGACTGAGAAAAGCTGAGACAGTCCATTGAAAGAGGATGGAACCCGGAATCACAACATCTGGGTCAGCGTCCTCATCCCATCGGTTAACAGCCTTATAGAGACACAATTTAGATTTAGGTGGATATTCGGATGAGAACAGTGCAGTCATCAGATTGCTGAGATCTACCTCCCCCAGTCCTGATACTGATCTTGCTGGGGCAGGGACAGTTTGAGAACCACTGCCTTAGAGGCTAAGTGTGTTGGTTGTAGATTCAGACCCAGAACTGTCGAGTTCAAGCCTTGGTTTTTCCATTTACTGGCTTTGCAGTATTGGGTGTATTACTTAAATTCTCTCTTCTTCACATCCTGCATTTATAAAATTGGCATCTAATGCACCCCTTAAGGTGCTGTTGTGAGCTGAGAGGAGAGGGTTCAGGGGAGCGGAGGGCGCTGTGCTGGACGCGGGCAAGTCTCCGTCTTGTTACTGGGCTGTCTCTCATCCTCTCGGCTTCCTTAGAGCCCGAGTCAAATAGGGTGAATGAGCCCTGAACTGCAGAGGGCGCATGTGGAAACCCAGCTGATACATGACAAAATGACTTTGTCACTATCACAGCAGAGCTGATAAGCTGTGTTCCGACTCACTTTTAAATGCTTTTGCAAAGTGCCTGGCAGTGTGGACTAAGGGGGTTTTCCCCTGAAGTTGAGCAACCTGAGGCAGGTGACATCACCCACAGCAGCATCCCGAGCCTCCAGCTCCCCGTAGGTAAAATGAGACAAAATATAAAACTTAACTTCCTGGGGCCATTTTAAAGATCAAAGTTTCATCAAAAAGTCTTATATCGATATTTGCTATTTAGAAAAGTATGAAAATTTTATAAGTATTGTTATTACAATTGAACTCCAATAATTAAGATTCAAAATGGATGATCTGGTGTCTTGGTTGTAACAGGTGTGTACTTTCATTACCTTCGATATGAAAAGATGACCAAGCAGTGTTCCCGTTTATGTTGTTCTGGGATGCTTAACTTTTAATACAAAATTCTGGGTTAAAATTTACTGTATTCTTGCAGGGATCTTGTGCGTTTTCCCACGAATGTTATGAAGCTATTATAACTTCATCTGTGGGACCTGGATGCCTGCGTTCTTCAACAAATACACCCTGGACTCTGGGTCAGGCATCATGGCAGGTGCTGAGGCTATACAGCTGAGAAGACCTGGCCCAGGGTCTACAGCAGGCTGCAGCAAGGGAAAGAACTTCACAGTGTGGCTCCTACCACTGGGAGGAGCAGGCTGCTGCGGAGCCACGGGGTGGCTGCCCCAAGGGGAGATGGGGAGCAGACAGCCTCAAAGAGGGGGTAGACAGGGGCTTCTGAACCCCAGGAAGCCTCTGCAATAAAAGAGGGGGTGTTATTTGGGGGAAAAATGCAGAGTGTCACTGTTTAGCCTTTCCTCCCCAACTGCCATTTGGCTATATGGGAACAATTTATCACCGCCTCAGTTCTTATCTCCATGTTTACATTAGTGCAAATATGGTATGCATGCAAGTTTTTCTTTTCACATACCATCTTATCTTTCATGGTGTTCAAAGTTGGCTTAATTATAAATTTACCGACAGTATGAGAGTTCTCAGGTGTGGTGCGACTGATTTCAGCATTCCTGCACTGTTGGTTGTTTCTAGTTTGTGACCACTGTAAATCTTGCCGCATGAATCTATTTATCGACGCAGCTTCTGCTTCATTGATCTTCGCTGTACAATAAACTGACCGAGAAAAAACTGTGACATTGAATCCTGGGTTTGCCATTTCTGGGCTGTGTGACTATTGATGTGCCATTTCACTTCCCTGGGATTAATTTGGCAAGACCCCTCTCTACAAAAAAAGAAGAAGAGGAAGAGGAAGAAGAGAGAGACAGAGAGAAATTATCTGGGAATGGCAGCACGTTATCTGTAGTCCCAGCTACTTGGGAAGCTAGGGCAGGAGGATCATTTGAGCCCCAGAGTTTGAGGTTGCAGTGAGCTATAATGATGCCACTTCAATGTAGCCCACCTGGTGGGCAACATTAAAAAAGGGGGCAGGGGCAGTGAGGTGGCACACACCTGAAATCCTAGCACTTGGGAAGGCCAAGCTGGGACATCACTTGAGGCTAGGAGTTTGAGATCAGCCAGAGCAAGACCCCATCTCTACTAAAAATTAGCAGGCATTGTGATAGGCACCTGTAGTCCCAGCTCCTGGGGAGGCTGAGATAGGAGGATTGCTTGAACCTAGGAGTTCAAGGTTGCAGTAAACTACAATGATGCCACTGCACTTTAACATAGGAAACAGAAAGAAAAGAAAAAGAAAAAAAGGAACAATAGATCTACCTACCTTAAAGGCTGTGTGTGGTGAGGGTGAAAGGAATGAGCACATCTGAGGTTAACGTGTGGCCCTTGGGAGAGAGTGCTGTACTGTCAACCTGCATGACAATCAGTGAGAGGCTCTCTGGAGGGTGTTTACTCAGGAACAGGGCATTAAAATGGGAACATACACACCACGGTAAAGTATGTGCACTTTCAGGGAAGAAAGACAAAGGCTTTTAGAAAAAATGAGGAGAATAATTATTTTGAGATAATCATCCTTAGCTATAAAGATCAGTAACAAGGGTGACACCAGACTGAGATTGCACAGTTTCAGGGCAGATGTCTTTGCAAAAGAAGTATTTTTTTTGTGTAAGTTTCTGGTGTCCTTTGTGCAAGGCTGTGGTTTTTGTCGAGTCCTTTTTATTTTTTATCAGGCACGCACATGTGAGAACTCTCTTCCTGGCCTTCCCTGGCTCTACCTGTCAGAGTTTTCTTAGCATTAGAGACTCCATTTTGATTCTGACAAATTTCACAAGATTTAAGCAATAGTCTTGCTTACCTTTCATCTAATAGCGTAGTACACTCTGCAGATTGAAATCCTTGTCCAGTTATCTTGAGTCTTTAGTTTTTTCTAATCAATCCTGTGAGTTTTTTATGAGCACTGACAGTTTCTGGTTGCATTTTATCTTAGCCCATTCTTCATTTGTATGTTTTAAACATTTTTATTACTAAATCTTTTGAACATCTTCTTTGTGATATTTTTGTCACATCAAAGCTCAAAAATTAATCTTGTATCCAAATTCTAATATTCAAATCTATTTTCAAGTGTAATTTGATTTATTATTATAATTTTATTCCAATAGTGGTTTATTTTCTGTATTTTCCCAATAACTTAGTATTAGATTCTTTATTTCATTTGTTTTATAAATTTTATTCAAGAGAGTGCTTGAAAATGTTGCAGAAGATGGAATTTGTCTCCTTTAAATATAAATGACTAATATTATAGTATATTAAAGTCATAAATATGGATTGAAATATTTCTACTTTAAAATTTATTGAGAATTTCTTTATGACCCTGGGAAAAATATAATCACTTCCCATAAATATTATGTTGCATCTTGCAAAGTAACTAACACTTTTATGCTGCCTCACACTTTACAAAATCCGCTTGCATCCCTGGTGACCCCCAGACGGCAATTTGAATGCTTGCAATTGTCTGATTGGAACATCAGTGAGTTACAATCTTTCATAATGATTGCATTTCTGTCCATTCCCCTCACATGGCTAATAAATTTTTCTTTATATATTTTGTTGCCTTGTTGTTCTGCACATGAAAAAAAAGAGGAAACTTATGGAGCTCCGATTTATACCCTTACTGTGTGAGTGCTTTCACATATAGCTCTTTTAATTCCACGGCAACCCTGTAATGTTGCTAGTCGTATGTCTGTTGTTAGGGACAGAGAAAAATGCTGGTGTCCCCAAACTCCTTTGGCTGACAGCAGGTCAGTGTTGGAGCTCTATTTTGCCACAACTCTAGGCTTGCCACCACAGCGTCCTGGGTACAGGTCTGAAGATGTCCTGTTTGGATTAATTCTATACTTCATTCCTTTCCAATGACAAGGTTTCTCACAATAAGATACATCTTACTAGATTTCAGCTGTGCCTTCTATGTTGTATTAGATGTCAACTTGTTGCAAGACCAGTAAGCCCTTCTGCCTGTCACTCAAGCCAACGGAAAAGAGAATGAGAGATCAACAATTTTTTAATGCAATACCTATTAAAGCTCCATCGTCATACTTTAAAGATCTTGAAAAAACAACAACTAAAAAATGCATTCCTGGCAGGTAAGTGAGTGCATGCCCAGGCCCTAAGGGAGGAGTGAGTCTGTGTATGAGGCTAGCACAGCACATTTTTTAGTCTGTGCTTTTTAAACTATGGTGAAAAATGCACACTGGTGCCCCTGGAGGGTGAGCTGGACTTGAAGGGAGGAATCAGTAGACAGGGTCCTGGCCTCTCCCTCCCCCTCACCATTCCTTCCTGTATTGCAGTGGTTATAGCTTAACAGGAGTAGGGTGATCAGTAGCCTCTGAACATGGCCCAGAAGCCATGGAATGTTCCCATGAAACACTCAGGAAGATACAGGGTGGAGACAGACCAGTCTTCCATCAACAGGCCAACACAGCCTGTTTTCTCTCTAGGTTTAGAACACTTGTAGGGTCAGTGCAAGTAGCTGCCTTGAGCTTGGTTGCGACACACACACACACACACACACTCCTTTAAATGCTAGGATCACACTTAATGCAGTGAGATTCTCACATTATTTAGAAATACTTGATACATTATATATATGAGTGTCTTGTAAGATTTCATTTGAAGAAGGGGTTATACAGGTGAAAAATTGTTGAAAGTCACTGCTATGATGTGCTACAATAAATGAGGAAAATTGATGATGCCCACTGCTTACCTTGGCTATGGATGCAAATTATAATGAACAAGGTGGACCCGGAACTTCATCCAGTGCTCTTATCACCTCTCACTCCCTTTTCTGCCCTTTTCCTGTCCTTTGGCACAATGTCTTTATATGCTGGTCATCTCTTAAATTGAGAATGAGAGAAAAGAAGTACTCTTACAGGGAAATCAAAGCATCCAACTGGGCAAAGGTTGGCTATACCAGCTTGGCATCTCAGCACTGCAGAACAGTTTGTGAGGGAGACAGGCAATCTTTTTTTTTTCCTCGGTAGAGTGCTGTGACATTACAGCTCACAGCAACCTCCAACTCTTGTTGGGCTTAAGCTATTCTCTTGCCTCAGCCTCCCAAGTAGCTGGGACTATAGGCACCTGCCACAATGCCCAGCTATTTTTTATGGCAGTTGTCATTGTTGTTCAGCTGGTCGGGCTGGGTTCAAACCCACCACCCTTGGTGTATGTGACTGGTGCCATAACCACTGTGCTATGGGCGCTAAGCCAAGAGGGACAATCTTTGAAAGGCATATGGCTTGTTTGAAATCATAACAGTTCTCTCTCTCTGTCTCCTTCTCTCCCCCACTTCGTAACTGTTAATGTCAGCATGAATACTGTACTGAGAAATGGCTGGACGTGCCCTGGGAGACAGGTATTTGGTTGGGCAGCCATCCCTCTGCACCCTCCTTCCTTTGTCTGGGCAGCCAGGCTGTGATTCTTGCTGAGCCACCTAGTGGGACCGTCATGACTCAAGTGATGGGAAAGGTACAGTGTATACTAAAGGCACGTATTTCACGGACATGGGCTTTGAGAAAGCAAGGTTTTTAGGGGAAACAAAAGCTCTACCCTTTAGAGACAAACAGGGTTCCAGTCCATGTTATCACTCTCCTCCAGGTCTCATCTTCCCACACTCATACCCAAGTACACATGTGTACACACACGTACACCTACACACTATCTTATGCCAAAGAGACCCAAGTACACATGTGTACACACACGTACACCTACACACTATCTTATGCCAAAGAGACTAGATCTGATAGCTGAAGGAATGTATTCTGGATTCATGAAAGGGCACTGGTGTTTCCTAGATTGTAAGCATCACGAATCACTTTTCTAAATTTAAAAGACTTATCAAAAATAGATCAGGAGAAGACAAAATTAATATTTATGAACTCAATTACATAGAAATGGACTTTTAGCAAGCATGCTAGCTGCCAAGATTTATGAGTTCTCTTTTCTCTGACTCCAAGAATATAACTTTAAAAATACATAAAAGTAATTCCAACTTAATTTGATTGTTTTTCTACACTACATTTGGGCAGAGTTCCTGCAGTTGGTTTAGCTTGAAAGTCAGAGAGGAAAAGGACGGAGCTCACTGTGCAGATTTACAAGGATTTAACGGCAAAAAATAAAGTTATGCTCTATTTATTCTCTGGCTAAATTTTTCAAAATCTGGTGCTGAATAGCTTTTCTTTCTTTCTTTTTTTAATCCTATCTCTTCATTATCATCACCTGTCAATCAATGTCAGAATCACATGACACTACAGGAGTCAAGTCCATGATAAGAATTTCCCCGTAATAAGGATACCAAGATGATAACCTATGTTTTGCACTTTGAGCTCCTTCTACCCACCCCTTCTGCAACCCCAAACCCTTCTCAAAGCTGGGAAAGAGTAAAGATTGAAGCAGGTTAAATCATTATTTTTCATTTTATAACCAAGCCCATTCCAGGCTGATGAAATAAATTCTACAATGATACTTTCTGTTCACAGGTCACTGTAGTTTCTGATCTCTTACTGTGAACAACCACCACGTGAGGTTACAGCTGTTATCCCCAATTCTAAACCTCAGGTGGCCGAATCTTTGGTCCATGAAGTAGCACATCCAGAGCCCAGGATGTGCCTGAGAACTGGACTAATGGTGACACTCCCTAGCATAACATGGGGATATTACATGAGTGAAGCTCTTGAATGTTAACATGCATGTGTGTTGGGGGTGAGAGAGACGGCTACACACTATTGCCCCAGAAGCAAAATGTTGTCTAAACTCCTCCTTTAATAGAAAAGAGTCTATTTTTCTCAAAGCCCTGAAGTAATAGTCAGCTCATCCCAAAGATCTATAAAAGGTATGTCACAAATTAGGCTTTAGCTACATTGTACTCAGCTACAGAGTACAAGGGAACTCTGTAGAATGGAACATGTTAGAGTGGAACTATGTGGCAATGCATTTTATTCTGTTTAATCTCGGATTTTAAAATGCCCCTTTAAAATGTGTTGAAGAACCAAGTATATACATAATGTATATATATGTATGTATATATACATATGTGTGTGTATATATATGTCTCTCTCTGTGTGTATGTATATATATTATATACATTATATACATATATAAGCAGAGACTCCACTGTTGCACTAAGTGATGTGAGTAAAGTCTATTGTTTAAGCCTTCAGGTACAGAGAGATTAATATAGTGTCTGGAAACTGGCCAGGCTTGGGTGGGTAACCTGTGCTAGTGCTGACCTCTTGGTTCACTGTAAAAATTGTCTCTGAAATGATGCCAAGGGACCACGGCTACTTATTAAATTTCACTATAACCAAATTTGTTAGATTTATAAAAATAATTATCTTAGCATTCCTCCATCAACATGCTGTGAGATGTCTTTTGAAGGCACCCTCCTACCCCCATCTTAGAGGAAGACAGCCACACTCTCTTTATGTGGCTCCTATATACACTTTTGTTATAAAGTAAGACCTAAAGAGAGATCTCCGGTGCCTAATCCTAGGCCACTTCCAAGTAAAGTAAACGTAACAGAACCTGTGTCTGCCGAATGAAAACCAAGGAAAACAACAAAGACAACAACAACCCCCCCAAAAAAAACATAACAAAATGAAATTAAAGCTAC
Source organism: Loris lydekkerianus (assembly GCA_963574355.1). Taxonomy (NCBI): domain Eukaryota; kingdom Metazoa; phylum Chordata; class Mammalia; order Primates; family Lorisidae; genus Loris; species Loris lydekkerianus. The sequence continues at coordinate 14,804 of CAUYPK010019070.1, forward strand.
ATGGTTACTGCACCAATGCCTACCCAAGAAACACAAAAACACATTTGCAATTAGGACAGACTCGTTTTCAACACAGTCAAGCAGCTGCATAGATGGAACATTCCAGAAGACAAAGGAGGAACAAGGAGACCTCCCAAGGTTTAGCTGCTACTGCTCCAGAAGAAAGAAGGGAGGGAGGACGAAACTCCTTCCACCATGACAAAGATGTGGTGTAGAAGCAAAGCATCCCATTCAGTTTGTGGGAAACAGAGAGGGGCTATAGAGGGGAGAGGTCAGGAGGCTAAGCAGTCTGAATCCTGCTGGGGGCTGGGAAGTAAGTAGAACCACGCTCTTCCCGCCATGTGATGCAGTTTGGTTCTATTTAATTTATTGGCCCACTGCTTCCAAGCCTATCAACCAGCTGTAGGACTTGGGGCTGCAGAATTAAAGAGTGTTAAGTGATGTCATGTGTCTTCTAAGCTGGTTATGGTGGCCCTGAAAGGTGACTTGTGACTTCCCTCTTGGGAATGCTAGTCTTGGTCATGGGTGCTTCTGAGATTGAACCTCTACGTGTGTTCTGCAGCCTCTGTCAGGGAGCCAGCACCAGGAAGGGACCTATTACTCTGACGAAGATGAGGGCACCGCACCAGCCCCCTTAGTTTGTCACAGCTTTTGCAAAAGTTTGACTTGACAACAAATATGTCTGCAAATTTGAAAGGGCCTGGTTCACAAACAAATTAATCCAAATTTAGTATCTTAAACAACACATACTTATTATCTTAGAGTTTTGGTGACCAGAAGTGTGACACGGGTCTTGGAGTATATTTTTGGTATCTGGGCAACTTCGTAAATAAAAGACATTACTTTCTATGAGCTATTCTTTGCATACATGGGATGTTTGGGGAGAATTTTCTTATCAATGTAAATAGATCCCTCTTTTGTAGCTGCTGCGTAGTATTCTATGCTATAGATATGCCAACATACGTCTAAATTTCTCCTGCTGTTAACCAGTTACATTGGTTCCATCCTAAACTATTCTGTTTTATTGTTTTGTTTTGTTTTGTTGTTTTGTTTTGTTTTGTTTCTGCTTTAATGCAGCAGTGTTAAACTTTACCCGGTGGGGATGGAGCATTTGCTGGTCACTGGTGCCTTGATGTTCAAGGTCGGGGAGGATTCTGAGGCAGCGTCTAAGCTCGGCAATGTGGGTTTTAGCTGTAGGGAACAGGCACCAGTACTACTGGCCCCAATATCTGTTTGTGTCCCATTTCTACACTGTGTGGTGGGTTCAGTGCCTTTTCTATCACCCCTGAGAACTAACATTCATAATCACGTGTCCAAGGGCTGCTGACGCTGCATCCAGTGATGAGCAGCAGCAAAGAATCTTTACCTTCATGATGCGACTGTATTCTGTTCATCAAGACAATTCATAGGAAATAGATTCTTATACATTTGAAATGCATTTTTGTGTAACCCTCACTGCATAAGACCAATGACACACTGCCTGTGTTTTTCTTTCCCCAAATGCAAGTTTGTTAGTGATTTGTTTGATGCCTTATAGAATCACTTGGTCTGTCTGCTGGTGGCAGCGGGTTTTCAGAATAAACTTCAGGCAGATGGCACTTTTATGTTCTCTTATAAACCAGAATGAGCAAGGTGTTCCACAAATAAGCCTTTATCTCGGTTATATACAAATGGCTTCACAGCTGAAAGGAGTAATTGTAAAATGTCAAGGAGAATATACGTCCACTGGGGACACTCTGCAAATGTCCAGAAATAACTATCTTTGCCTGATCACATTAAACACTGTGTGCTTTCTAAATGTTCTTTTATGTACTTTCTCAAGAGTGGGTGGACAGGCTTCTAGTGTCCCCAGAAGAACTGGACTACCTCCAGCTAACTACTGCTGCAGTAAATGAGCCCTAATGATCATATTCAATAAATCCATTATGCCAATATTCGCACATCAGGGTTTCGATGTTTTGACATTTCTCAGCACACAGCAAAATCTAAAAGTCATAAAAGGGTATTTCCTAAAGAATGAGCTGGAGTCAGCTATGTGGAAAAGAAAACAGACAGAAAGCGTGAGCACGATGGGTCATGTTAACCTCCCTGTATTCAGATAAACTTTGGCTAACATGTGTTTTCTTAAGATAGACGAGGAGAAAAGCCAAGCTAAACAAGCTCATGAAAGAAATTGGTAGTGGTTGGAATGCATCATTCAGTAATAGACTCCGAGTATTTCTGTGGGAGGAATGTAATATGACACATTTTTAAATGTTATGTCAATATCGTTAATATTGATGCTATGCTTTAAACAAACCAGCTATTGGTGGCACATCCATTACAGACTTGTTTTTGTAAATGGCATTTTATTAGAACCTTAGCCAGGCTTGTACATTTCTGCATTGTCTGTGGCCCCAACTGTCAGATTAGACAGAGCAGAGTAGCTAAGACAGAGTCTGTCGGGTCAAGAGTCTGAAGTATTTACTGTCTATCCCTTTGCAGAAATAGACTGTTGCCTAGATAGAGGAGACTCAGCCATCTGGATTCAATTCTAGCCTCTATTTACTAGCTTCATGACCTTAGGAAGCTACTTTGAGTTTGGAATCTTGGTTTCGAAAAGAGGTCAAATAATTCCTAGCAGAACATCTCATTGACGTATTGTGAGAATGAAACCTGCAAACAAAGGCATAGCTAGCTCTCCCTGTGACATAGTGAGAACTTTGGAAATGTCAGAAATTACCTGCATCATGAATTCTGCATGCTTATAAAAGAGGGATAGATTTCAAGAAGAGGAGGACAAGGGTAGGGGAGGGTAGTGGACGGGTGACAGGAGGGTAATCGGTGGGACCTCACCTACTGTGCGTATTTCAGGGGTAGATGTCAAATACATTAATAGTAAGGTATAAATGTCTAAACACAATAAATAAGTGACGTGAATGCTATGTTAACAAGTTTGATGTAAACATTTCAAATGATATATAGAATCAGCATACTATACCCCATAAATGCAGGAGTGTACTCAGTTATGATCTAATAAAAAAAAGATTTCAGAGCATTTGTCAGTAAAGATGTGGATTAGTAATGTGCACTGGCTGTGAGCTGGTGGCACAGCTGTGACCAGGGCGGCCTGCTGAGCCCCAGCCGTGTCTATGAGAGGTGAAGATGGAGGGATAGTTGCGACAGGCCCCACACACACTCAACTTCCTTAATTTCATAAACTATCAAGATGACAGCTGCAGTTGCAATTATGTCTTCTTTACCTTTTAACATTTTTATTTGTCTTATTTTTCACTAGATAATTTGCTGACAGATGTGGGGTATGGCCCACCTTTCAGTTACTTTCATCCCTGTTCCCTACTATTGCTCCCTGGGAAATCTGAGTCATTCCTTTTTTGAATTACCTGCTAGGTCACACAGTTTACTTTCACTCTGTTTCATCCAAATTTCTGAGGACGCACAGTTCCACCTGAGTATTGGGGAAATGAAGGCTCTTTCCTTTAGCTCCACCCACTGTCTAGGACTACGAACATAATACACAGGACCTTAAAAGGTATGTTGGACTCTGTCACCCACTGTTCACTTCTAGCCATGCAGGTAGGAGGAGACACATGCATTTTTAATTAGCGGGATTAACATTTTAATTAACATAATGGTTTTTATTCAAAAAGTCTTAACGACATAGAAAGATGAGAGCAGAAAATACCCTGAAACAACTATTAGTAGTATGAGCAGACCAGCATTTCGGTCATTTAAAAACACTCCTTTACAAGGAGATAGATACAAATGCTATACAGAGAGATGTAATCGTCTATTTTTGAAAACTAGACTTTGCATGCTATTCTTGGCAAAATGTACTAAATTCATTTTGGCTTGTATATAACAGAAGATAAAAGATGCAAAGTGAAGTCAATGGACTTCAAATAAATGTTAGGTGAATCCAGAAATCCTGGTATTTAAAACATTCTGGTGAGATTGATGGGGAAAGGACTTACGGTAAAATTAACTTAATGTTTAGCACGTCATGAAAACTTTGTTTCTCTTATTGTCTTAAATATCAAGTTCATTCATGCTGGTGGGCTGATGGGTTGGAAGATGAAGAAATTACCACCTTCTCACTTTTCACTACTTCCATTGCTAATTATTACCATTGGCACCACTCGTTAAATTTTATACCAGTTACATGAACTTTCCATCCCCACATTCAATAAATCTTAGTTCTTATTTATTTATTTATTTATTAATAAATCTCAGTTCTTTGTGAAGATTTGCCTGTTTGATCACTGGTCACAGTGTCTCCTGCTTGACGCCTCCCAGATATATTTTAAATGTATCCTTTCAAGGTCTGCCTCTCTACCACGTCCCTTCAAATGTATTGTGGAAGGGGCCTTCATCTTTTCATTTATTTGCCATCATTTTACTGTGATCCCAGAGGAGATAAAAAAAAGGAGATCAAATCATGTGTTTAATTCACCATATTGGACTGGAAATATCAACATGTTTTTAAAAAGTAAGGTGCTATATAATTACACAGGGTTTCCGTCGATCATCTGTTCAGTGAGCATTGATTGATGGCCCTGCATGCCAGGCACTGGGATTTAAGTAGGACCTGGAGGAAGGTTTAATCCTCAGATGTTGGCATCAGTGAGCTCATTAAGGCCCTGGGAAGTGTTTTCTGCACAGTAACAGGCTTTTACTTTTTGGCAGAAATTTCTCTAATGAGAAATGAAGGATTATCTCATAATTAAAGACTGAGCTTAAAACACTGATACCCTCAGGGGACATAAGTCTGCTTTCATTTGTTTTGAATCCGGTAGAGAAGTGTCGGGTTCCTTCCAGAATACAGAAAAGGGATAACAAGTATTTAGAAAAAAATAAAATAAAATAAATAAAAATAACAATAGAAGCGTTGCTGTGGGCCCAGGACTGATTTGCCAAATTTTTCAATTTCCCCAGAAACACATTTTCCTCTGAGAAACATTTACCCTTGGCCATGGAGGCAACTCATTTATAGACGATGATTACACAATCCTGTTCTCTCTCCAGGAGAAGGGAATTTGGAGAGAGAGGCAGTAAGTAGAAGTGCGAGCTGCCAGCAGCAGAAAACCTAATGGGACAGAACACAGTCTAATCCCAGGGAGATGCGTGCAGCCACTCTCTGATTTTACAACTGCATCAGACTTTTCCTGCGCATGTCCCCTGTGGGTCATCTGAAATTCCCTGTTGTGAGGCAATCATGTAAAACACACGTTTGCTACTGTAGGGGCGTGGGTTGGTTTAGATAAGAAGAAACTGCCCGTTTCCATTCGCCAACTCTCTTGGCATTGCTGCCTCTTGGAACTGCCAGAGGATGAGAGAATAGGGTCTTTAGAACATTGTCCCACAAGGAGCGGCTGTGTCCGGGTACATCCTGGGACAGGGTGGCGTCAGACTGCCTCAGAGTATAATGAATGGGATGGCAAAGCGAAAATGGGTCATTTCCTAAGAAGAATGACATCAATCTGATTTTCCAAAGTGTAAAGAAACAGAGAAATTCAAATACAATAGAAACTCTGTAAGCTGCCCACCCAAGGGACTGTAACAAACCGGTCAGCATATGGAGGTGGTCAACATAAGGAACTAGGCCTACTGTGTGCACAAGTGGTGCATGTACAGCCTATGAACATTAGGAGAGCTTAAGTAGGTGGTCAGTGTGTGGGGGTGTTTCATCTGGAGAGGATCTACTGCAGTTAAACATGTGGGCTGGCTGGTTCCTTTTGTTTACTTGGGTTTTCGCTTTGTCATCTGTTTTGTAAATTGCAGGAGGGTGGGTTCATAGTCACATGCTGATGAAGCTTCCAAAGTCCCTAAGACAGTACTGGGAACACCATTGGTAAAGTCTCCTAAAACAAAATTCCTCTACAACCAGGCTCAAAAAAAATTCAATGAATGAGGTGAGGAAGGAGAGAGGAAAAAAAATAAGAAATGAGGAGGCTGGTGAGTTGAAGGACAGGATCAAGTTCACGTGTGAGTGGAAGTTCAGCCTTGCTGGATTCCACAGCAGTTCAAAATGACCAGAAACACGGTGTTGCTGCTGTTGTTTGTTAATGTGAAATTCCTTCATTGTTTAATGTTCCCTCAAAGCAACAAATAAAAAATTAAGTGTGTACCTGGTTTTGAAACTTTAATGTGGCTATTAATCAAGTATAAGATTTTTTTTTTCTTTGAAACCAGGGACTTGTTCTTTTATCTGTTTGTTTGTTTGTTTTTTTCACTCCTATATCACAAAACCACACATAAAGTTTGAGGTGAGAGACCATCTGGAAACTATGTGGTTTTGTGACCGTGCTTACAGGTCCCTGCTGTACTGCCCTGCAAAGTTACTTTAGTTATACACACATATATATATGTGTGTGTGTGTGTGTGTGTGTGTGTATTGATATTTGAGTTTCCAGGAGATTTTATGTAATAAAGCAAGTATAGAATACTATATACATTTTGACACTATTTATGTAAAAAGGGGGACTGTATTAATTTCTGAAAACTGAATACAGGAGTGACAGTGAGAACATGTGTGCACACGTGCAGGGCATGCACATTTGCACACATTCATACAGACGTGTGCATTCACACACATATGCACGCGTACAGATGTTTCTATGGGTACAGACACACAGAAAGGTATACAGATGTGAAAACATGACAAAACGAATACCTGTATTCTTTACAATCTAGCTTAAGAATTACGACAACACCAATATGACCTTACCTTTTATTGGCTAATTGTTAGTTCTCTGATTTTTTTTCGGCGTATACATACATTACCTTTCAAAAAAGAATATACCAAGAAATAAAAAGAAAAAAATAAGACTTTATAATAGGAGGAGAAGTCCCCCAAAACAAAACCCAAATAAGAATCCAAATATATGACTTTTACAAGATTATACAGCAGCAGAAATATATTTCCGACCTGGTCTCTGGGACCAGGCTGCTCTGTTTCCAATGCCCATGTTAACAGCCTGAGGTAGAAGCGTGTTCTGTTGTGCCACTGGCTTTTCAGACATTTCAGGAGGATGTCTTATCTTTGATGTTCACCCAGGAATGAGCGTCATTGCTCATAAAAAGTCTTGCCCAATAAATGACCTTGAGTCGAATGATGCTCCTGGTTGAAGATAGTGGTTTGAATCTCTTTCCCAGGTTTTATTTTGGATTCAATGAAGGAAGAATAGGAGAGAGAGAAAGAGAGAGAGAGAGAGACATAGAGACATAGAGAGAGAGAGAGAGAGAGAGAGAGAGAGAGAGATATTTGTGCATCCTCACAATTCAACAGCCCCTTTGGACAAGACGAGATGAGCAAGATCTGCCTTGGTGAGTGCGTCCCTGGGAAGCTCCTGCAGGAAGGCAGGTGGGGATGGGAAATGGTACTTCACAGTCATTTCTTATGCATTGAGCCAGCTCATTGTGTTTAATTAAATGTGATTTCTGTATGTACCACATAGATTTCCACGAACCCAAACAGAAATGTCTGTAGGAGAAACAACAGCTTCTACTTAATACTCAGCAGGTGCATTGCCAGCAGGAGCTGTCGCCAGCTCAGTCATTTTGTCACTGGCTGTTTCGTTGTGCTGAAGACAGAGGGAGGCAGGTAAGAAAATAGATAGATACTTCTGCCTGGGATGGCTGAGAACCGAATAGAGACATCTGGTCCAGTTGTCACTTTGGCCATTGTCTGCCTCTGAGTCAGAGAGTTTAAAGAGTAAATGTGCTGGAGAAAAAGCAGGAGATGCATGTTAAGAAAACCGTATCTGAATTTATGACAACCTAGACTGAAATAAGCTGAGGACAGAAAGTCCAGGATGGTGAGTCCCTGATAGCAGTTGAGCTCCAAGCTACCCCTGTTTCTGAAGGTGAATCTATGTCGGAGATTAACTCTCCAGCTGCTAAATGTCCTTTGGGCTTCAGCTATCATAACTTGTGTCTCTCCCACTTAAAAGTCTCTAAATCCAAAATCCTGAGTATTACAATGCACTACCTCTTTAGACTCTCATTCTCCTTTAATTGGAGTTATTCAAATAAGGGAAAATTAATAAAAGGACTTTATGTGGTGATCTCTGAGGTCCACATCTGACTCAGAGTGAGGTCATTCAGTGAATGCACCTTAGGGACCTGAAACTCTGAACCAATGCAAAGCACAAGTGGGACAGAGCTTGGACGTCTCTCTACTTCAGGCTCAGTTGGTCTGACATGCAAGATACACCTTACTTTACAGAAACCAGGAGAGATTCAGTAGGCAACTTACCCAAGCCACATTATTGTATTCTAATTTTTTATACGATAATACTTGTATTTATTAGCCTTTCCCATGGCATTGGAGGATACAGTTTGAAGCCAGAAAGGTACAAATCTACATAAGACCAAACAGCAATAAAAAGTCAAAATCAATGAAAGCCATTGTCCACAGGCTCATAAATCAAAAAAAATATATTGCAATTTGATGGAAGTTCAACCTATCAGCCCAAAGCCCAGGGGAAATGGACTCTGAGAAATATCTTGTCCTGAGGTACAGTGAAAATAATCCAGGACTTAGGTGACACAGTGGCTGTGTGATACTAGGAACTCTGATAATCTGGGCTGCAATGTTCTAACATAGAAATGGAGGCAAACATACCAATCTTTACACATCTTCTAGGGTTATAAAAAAAGAGATTATAATCCTTAATAGTTCTTCAAAATGTTAAAAATCTGCTATAGAAATGTTGTATAAAGTAAACTTGCATTTAGACTATAGGATCAGTGTTTTGGAAAGACCTCTATGATTTATCAAACCTTTGACCCACAGTAATAACTGTATTTTATGCTACCAGTTAATACTCACTTAATACTAAACTAATGAAGAAACATGCTAAGAATTGCTGCCTAAGCATGCACTGTCACAGCTGTATTTCTTTTCTATCCTTTCCCCATTTTACTGTATTTTACCTCATTGTATTCTATTTTTATATCAAGACAGGCTAGATTATGGTGTATTAATAAGCACCCCTCACATCTCCATTGAGGAAAAAAAAATATCTATTTTTTTACTTGATGTTGGTCACAGAAATAAATAAAAAAAAAATTCTTCCTTTCTTGATGTTGGGGGCCCTGCTTATAATTTTTCTTTTTCTGTAAGATTCAGGATTATTCTGAAATCCATGTTAAGCTAAAATATTGACAATTGTTAGAGTGAACTGGAAGGAAATGCTTCATCGTCTTGCATTGACTTTTAAATGTTCTGGTCTGAAAATAAATTTCATTATTCCTTTGGACATTCATTAGCCAGTTTCAGTCAGTCTGTTCCAGCCAACCCTAAAATGGATCAAGATGTAACTATGCCACGTGGCCTGGAAGGAACTGGAAATCCCTGGCTACAAATGACCATAAGTGACAATTATCACCTTTCTATTCTGGGTTAAGAAATATTCTCTGTCGGGGCAACTAAATTGACATCACTACTCACTAAAGGTTGTAATTAATAGCATAACATTTCTTCTTTGTCAGCCTGACTTTTAAGGTAAAACAAAACTGTTGAGGAGGAAATATTCTTGCATGAGGAGGAAAGGAGTCACAGCAGGGGGAACAGGTGTATGAACTAGAGATGGGCCTTAGCATGTGTCAGAGAGAGAAGAAAAATGCCATGAACGCAGGACAAAGTTATGGAAAATGAGACCACTGAGGCAGGTGGAAGCTCCAGCATGCAGCAATGTGCTTCAGGAATAGTGAGAAGCTACTGAAGATTTTTTTTAAATATTGTATATATTGAAAGTATGCAGCATAGGATATTTAGATGTATGTAAACATAGTGAAATGACTATGGCCCTCAAGCAAATTAACACATCCATCACTACAGTTACCTTTTTTAAAATAGCAAGAGCACTTGAAATACTACTCTGTGAGCAAATTTTCAGTACACAATCCATTTCTGTATTAACTGTAGCCCCCCTGTGTACGTTAGATCTCCAGACTTATTCATCCATAGCTGCATCTTTCGACCCTTTGAACTACGTCTCTCCCCCTCCCCTGCTCCTGAAAACCACCTCCCTATTCTGTTTCTATGTATTCAGATTTTTCTAATTCTACACATGCGTGAGATCACACAGCATTTTGCTGTGCATGTTTGTTTAATTTCACTGAAGATTTTTAGCACAGGAGAAGCATGTTCTGATTTAGGTTTAAGAGAATTAACTGGAGCCTGGTGGCAGCTGGGAAATGGACTGGAGGGCAGCTGCTGTCATCATCAGGGTGAGAGATGAGGCTGCTTGTCCCAGGAGGCAATGGGCAAATGGCTAAGATGCCTTCCCAAGGTACTAGGTCAGACCACTCTGTAACCTGACTTGACATGGAGTAAAGTATCTGTGGACTTCAGACTGAACTGTGAGTTAGCCTTGAAGCACCATTGGTCAGTTGTGTCTACGTCAATGGTATTCCCTTTTTTTTAATTAATTAATTAATTTTTTTATTTTTTGGAGTTTTTGACTGGGGCCAGGTTTGAACCCGACACCTCCTGTGTATGGGGCCAGCGCCCTACTCCTTTGCAGCACAGGCACTGCCCACTGGGTATTCCCTTTACTGCTGTCTTCAGCCAACAGGATATGGTTCCCCTCAAGGAAGATTCTAAGAATAAACCATACTAAGCTACATATGAAAAGTCACTATGTAAGGTAGACTTTGGCAGCTGCTGTGACATATTGTTTATCATTGTGGATCTTTAAAAGAAAAGCTCGTGGTGATAACAAGCCGTCTGTTGAAACAGCTGCCAAGAAATTCTAAGGTTAATCTCCTGTATTAATGAAGACATATGCTCCTCTGCGTCTGCTCTGTGACATCACAGTGAAGGAAGTTCACACCCTTGTAACCACCTGGGCAGGAAACAGGTCTTCCTTTGAGACTCAGAAACCCTAACCGTTAAGCATATCGTTTCAAGTAAGCAGAGTTCCATCCATGTTAGAGGAACAACAACATAACAGGGTAAAAAAGCCAATCACATGAACAGCATGATTCTGAGAATTCTCAGAATAGATCTTGGACTTTCAAGAGCATTGCTGAAGCACCTGTTTACATACGCCAAATGGACTTCAATTTTGCTGTAGTCAATTCTTATTTAAAGCTTGATTTAAACAAATTACCCAGCACTATAGCAAGCTCCATTTTTGTGGGTAAAAGAATGACATAAAGTTAAGATATTATATGTGATTGGAAGAGACAGTCTGTTTAAAAATATTTGTGTGTTTTTTTTAATTTTTTTTTATTGTTAAATCATAGCTGTGTACATTAGTGCAATCGCCTGTACCCATTCTAACATGCACCATAGATGTGGCCCCGCCCATTACCCTCCCTCCACCAAACCGCCCCCTTCCCCTTCCTTGGCCCTTTCCTCCATAGTCTTGTGCTATAGTTGGGTTATAGCCTTCATGTGAAAACTATAATTTAGCTTCATAGTAGGGCTGAGTACATTGGATACTTTTTCTTCCATTCCTGAGATACTTTGCTAAGAAGAATATGTTCCAGCTCCATCCAT
>CAUYPK010019071.1:0-11148 GCA_963574355.1 Loris lydekkerianus
AAAAAAAAAAACCTGTGGAAATTAGGAAAAGTAAGAAACTTAACCTCTGTAACATTCAAAGGGTCAAATGAAACTTGAGAGTATACAGCTATACACTCATATTTTGTCATTTGATGCTGAATTTATCATTAAGAAAAGGAACGGGAAGGGAGGGGGGAGGTTATGGTGGAGGGAGGGTAATGGGTGGGGCCACATCTACGGTGCATCTTAGAATGGGTACAGGGGATTGCACTAGTGTACACAGCTATGATTTAACAAAAAAAAAAAAAAGGAATTTAATTGCCTTTGTGGCAGCATTAAGTGGTAAACCGTTAAGAGACGATTACGTCATGAGAGTGGAGCCCTCATGAAGAGATTAATGCCATTATCCAGGCATTTTCCAGGACAGGAGTGGTTAGTTCTTGTGAGAGTGGCCTCCTATTAAAAAGGGCACGTGTAGCCCCCATTAGCTCTCTCTGTCTCACATGCTCACTTGTCCTTCTGCTGTAGGACAACCAAGAAGGCCCTGTCCAGATGCCAGCACTGTGCTCTTGGACTTCTCAGTCTCTAGAGCCATAAGCCAGACCAATTTCTTTTCTTTATGAATTACCTAGTCTGTGGTGTTCTGCTGTAGTGGTAGAAAATGGGCTATGACAATTACTTACAAAACCCACATAAGTATAATTGAATAGGGACTATAGTATTATATGTGAAAGCTTTATGGATTTCACTGACAATTAGGCTCTACTGTCTCTTGAGAGGATGACCAGGGTAAATGATGAAACCTGGGGAGTCTTAATTTCCCCATAAGTAATTAGGGTGCTAACATCTGCCTGTTAGGGTGGTGGTGGTGAGAATTAAACAGGAAAAAATATGTAGAGTATATAGTTTCTGTAATGATAACAAGAATATGAAAAGGTATATCATTAATTCAGACACTGGTTGAAGACTGACTGCCGTGGATCTGTGGTGCAGATAAAGCTGTGAGCAGTATGCTCAAAGTCACTGTCTTCTTAACAAAAAAGAAATAATAATAAATGACTAAGGAATACTCAGAAAGCAATCACACCCCCCCCAATCCAATACATGTAAATCAAAGCAAAATAATATACCATCTTTGGCCTGCCAAATGAATGAAGATAAAAAATTATAATAGTACCCTGTTGATAGAAGAAATGTGTTCAAAAACCTAGAAAGCTGGGTCAACTGATGAATACCACAATTCTATTTCTAGAAATTTGTCTTCTACAAATAATCAGATGTGGATCAAAAAGCACAGACAAGGATTCATTAACAACAGTGTTCTCTGAAGCTCATTTATTACAGAAAAATTAAAAATGGCCATTGTTCCAAAACAGAGAAATTGTTAAATAAATGATGCTATAACTATACAATGGAAAGCAATGCAGTTTTCAAAAGCCACATGGATTTTACAATGGGATGCCAGTTTTGTAAAGTTAAAAAAAAAAAAAAAAAAAGACAGCAACAAAACACTGAAAGGATATAAACAAAAATGTTAAGTGATGTTTAGCTTTATCAGTACTTGTTATTTTTAAAGTTATACTTTTTAAGGTACATATTGATACAGACGGATGTGTCTTTTATACAGCAAAAGTTTTTTCTAATTGTTACCATTTGGGTTTTTAAAAATTAATAATCACAAGTTTTAGAATAGTTGTGGGTTCACAGCAAAAATGAGTGGAAAGTGCGTGAGTTCCCATGTTCCCACTGTCCCCACACAGACACAACCTCTCCTGTTCCTGACATCCGGCCCCACAGTGGGTCCATTTATTATAATCAATGTGATGTGTCAGTTCTTAACAAAGGAGCTTCACTCACACTCACCCACAAATATGCATCTGCGACTTCCTGTGTTATCTTTGTACGCAAAACTAGTTGGCTTATTTTCGGTGTATAAGTCTAGACTTCCAAAAGACCTGTGAATGCCATCACCCATTTTTCTATTTGATGTAGATATTGGCTAATCTAACAAGCCTAAACCATTGAGTGAAGTTGAGAGGTAACATCACTGCATAAATTTATATTCAAAATGATAAGGATGTTGTCACCTATTTATTCAGTAGAGTCTGGGACTCTACTATATTGCTCTGTTGAGTGAAATGAAACACCTCGTTCCAGGCACAAGGTGCTTTGCAGCGACACCTGTCATCCTTACTCCCTCCAGGATCCGTCAGCATGGCACCAGAGGCCAGCATTTCTCTTCCTATAACCATAGGAAGAGTTGTTTAGGATGGCTTTATGCAGTCTTTTAGAATCGCTTTGACTTGGAGTGAAGTCAGATGTATTAGTTTGCTAGGATTGTTGGAATAAAGTACCACAGAGTGGGTGGCTTAAACAACAGAGATTGATTTTCTCACAATTCTAGAGACCAGAAGTGCAAGATCGAGATGTGGGCAAGTTGGTTTCTTCTGAGGTCTCTGTCCTTGGCTTGCAGATCGGCATTTCTCCCTGTGTCTTCACATCTTCTCCTGTGTCCCTGTGCTCATGCAAGGGACCTCATTTAAACTTAGCCACTGACTTAAAGACCCCTATCTCCAGACACAGTCACATTCTGAGGTACTTGGGGTGAAGACTTCAGCATATGAATTTTGTGGCACTGTTGCAGCCTGCAGAGATGGCACAAGTGAGTAGGCCCTCGCCACTGCCGCTCCTCTTGGAGTCCTGCCCTGTGTCCTTGGAATTACACCTGCCCTGGTCTTGCTGTTGCTATCCATGAAAGCCACCCTACTGTGGGCCAGACCATGTCATTAGATCCCTTGTCATTCCTCTTCTTGAAATGCTTGTCCTGGATTCCCGCTGCCTTCTGGAGCATTCTCACGTGCTTGAGGGTCACAGGGTACCTGGTAAGGTGGAGGGTAGACGAAAGCTCCATGAAGAGACGTGCTTGAAAATGGGGCCAATGTCGTCCACAAGAAGGCATCTTCTGAGACCAGAGCTGTCTGTTCCTGGGAGGGTCTGGTGAAGGGCTCCTGCTTGGCCGGGTAGACTTAGAGTGGGAAGGGGCAAGGGCAGGAACAGCTGCCTGCTCCGGGCTGCAGAGCTGGCCCTGGGTGGGAGCTGCACCACTTCCTATGGGGAAGGCAGGGCATTCTGGGGGAGAAGGAGAAACCGTCCAAACTCCAAATTCATTTCCAGTTGGTTGTTCTTTCAAGGTGGGCTAAGGCGAGGGTTAGGGTTAGGATTAGGGACATGGAGGCCCCCAAGTTAAGCCACCTTGTGGATAAAGGCAGATGAAATTCAAAGCCAAGTATACACAGGCCCTAGGAGCTTATGAAGGTTTCCCTGAAACCTCCGGCCTCCCACTGGGGAGGTTTGGGGGAACACTGGCTGGCCAAGGGTGGGCTTGGTTTTAGTTAACGAAGTTGTGGACTGGGTGCCCACCTCAGAGAGGACAGTACCACCTGTGGCTGCTAATGGCACTGATGGTCTGGAGCGCCAGAGTTCTTGGAGAATTGAGGACCTCCTTCCAATAAGGTATGTGGATGCTTAAGCCAGTAGCTAGAAAATAAAATTATACAGCCCCACCTGCTTGAGTTGTAAATCCTCCTGGACAAGAAAGACTCTCGACCTATTTACTTTTTTGCGTTCATTGTTATCACTCTCCTGTTTCCTCTCTACCTCAGCATACACACGTGCACTAGTGCTCACACTAGTGCAAGATCCTTGAAGTACCTCTGTGTCCTCGTGGAGAAGTATTTACAAGTGTTTTTCTCTGTGCTTTCCTTGCCCTTGCCTTCATGGACTCTCGTCCTCTCAGCAGTCCGCTCCTTCACCCCTGTGTGTCAGTTGCCATCTGATTTATCTGCCTCACCCACTGCACTGTGTGATGGTTAATTTATGTGTCACTCTGGCTAGGCCAGGGGGCCCAGGTTTTTGGTCAAACACCAGCTTAGTCACTGCTGTGCAGGTACATTCTAGACACAATTAACATGTGAACCAGTAGACTTGAGGAAAGCAGTGGGTGGGTCTTCCCCAGCCAGTTGAAGATTTTAGGAGAAAAGACTGAGGTTCCCTGAGGAAGAGGGAATTCTGCCTCCAGACTGCCTTTGGACTTGAGCTGCAGCATCAAGTCTTGCTGGCTTTTCCTGCTGCGGGCCTGCCAGCCCTCACAATTTCATCAGACAATTCCTTAAACTAAATCTCTCTCTTTCTATAAGCACCCTCTTGGTTCTGTTTCGCTAGAGAATCCCAACTAATACAGACTGTGAGCACCACCCCTCATCCAGATGGGGACAAGAGCTCAGGGTATTGGGGAAGGAAGTCTGGGCTAGCATGTACTTCATGAAGCAGAGTGGACGGGCTTAAAAACACGGAAAACTTACTGAATTCCTGACAAAGACAGGATTTATACCTAAACATCTACCAAAATATGGCTATAGGGTAACATCCAAAGCATTGCATTGCAATTGCATTGCACCAATTGTGGTATTTTTCCCTTTCCCAAGTACATCTTAGTAGTTTTGCTTTTTCTTTGAAGTGTAAACTCCTGGAGCGATATTTAGTGCCCATCTCATAAAGCATCCGATGTGCTCTAAGTGTTAAAGAAAGGTTAATTTCCTTAAAAAAAATTCTGTGCTGAGAGCTTGCTCTTCCAAGTCCTGTGGAGGCTGAACCTAATTTCCCCATTTATCTCCAGCATTCTTCCTCCTGCCTTTAAAACTCTTTCATTTAACATTAGCATTAGATTAACCTTTTATTCAAGAGACATCTGGGTTTTGTTATATACTATTATGTTGATTCTGGCTTGTTTTTATTTCAGATAATTTTCAAGGAGCCACATGTGTCAGGTAGTAAGGTCTTCTTTTATTGCTTTTTTTTTTTTTTTTTTTTTTTTTGCAGTGGGGTTTCAAGAAAAGCTGTTCCCTCCATTATTCAAAGCTTGTTCACTGTGGAGAAAACAGGAACAATGCAATTGTGATGACAAGATTTTATTATTCAAACAGAATTATTTGTAGGGACATCCTGGCCATTTTGTGCCTTAACATTTTCTGCAGTCTTTGAAAATTTCACCGCATTTTCTATCAATTAAAATTCACATAAGATACATTTGAACTGAAGAGACTAAAGGTAAATCTGTAGTTAGGGCCCTGTGAGATCTTCCCAGAAGTTCCTGTAGAGGCTGGGAGAATTTTTCTTTCTTTTTTTTTTTTAAATATCCTCCAAGGCCAGTAATACAGAGCTACACACAGGTAGGCACTGAATGAAGCTGAGTATGTTTTGAAAACCTGAAGAAAGGAAAATTCCATTGCTAATAATTCTACAGCAGTGATGACAGACAGTGGATTCTGGGCCAGCCCTGCTGGAGGGATCGCACATTTTGTGCATTTCCTCAAAGCTTTGGTCTAAAGTTGTCTCCTCCTGGGGCCGCTCTGTCTGCTGCTGTCTGCAGAGGGAGCTCAAAAGAGTCTCCTCGAGGATTCAGGGTTACCGAGACATTTACAATGTTAAACAAAAAGCATAGCTGAGTCAACTGTTCTGGACTAAGCTCCTGCACCAGGGTCAACAGATTAGACTAAAAGTTAAAATGGAGTCACCCACGCTGAAATTCCACATCCCCAAACCTCGACTAAGTTGTTATCTGACCCCCTGAGACATCAGGAGAGAATATAACAACCAATTTCCCAAACAAGGCAGTTTTAATCTTCAATCAGAATGATAATAAAGTTCCCTTTACTTTAATCCTTACACAATAGAAGCAGCCTCCTGAGACCTGATGCTAAATAAGTTAGTTTTCTATTGTTGTATCTCACAGTGTCCCAGACTTGCAAGAAAAAGTAAATAAAAAAAAAAAAAAAAAAAAAAAAGGAACTAATACCCTCTTTGCTCTTTCTCTGCTTTCTTTAGCCCCTCTCTGTTGGTAAAGTCAGTCTCTCTTGCTCAGTGCATTGAGGCACCTATTCTATTCTATGGAATGAAGCATTGCCCGATTCTAGAACTACAGTAAGGTCAATTGAGATTTTTAAGCTAAATTTGTTGCATTGTTGTCCTTTGATGATAGCTGTACATGTCTGCCCGCCCTACAACACGGACAACACAGCAGCTAATTCCTTAGGGTAGAGCTAAGTGGCTGTGCATCAGAACATGGCTGAGAGGGGATCAAAAAACACTTGGATGAAGAGAATAAAAGGTATTGCCCAGAGTGTGCTGCATCTCAAAGTCCGCCTAGCAGCTCCAGGAGGTCAGGTGAGCCCCATGGGGGGAGTAGTCAGAGGCCCCATGTATGGGGACAGGCTTGGCACTCCTGAAGACAGGGGTATGACCATGACTGTTTGTTAGCTCCACAAACCTCCATCTCTCCATCTGTTGGGGAAAGTGTTCCCACGGGGGCCATGATACCATTCTGGCCCATTCACACACTGTTTGTGTTACCTGAAGTTTGTTCCCTGAAGCCACATCAGAAAACTTGGGGCAAGAGGTTTGAGGATAAGTAAAGTGAAGTTTATTATTTTTCCAGCAAAGGGAAGAAAATGGCAGACAATAGTCTCAAATCCAAATTCCTGCTTCTGAGCAGAAGCACAGAGCTTTTAAAGGTTCTGATCCCATAATCCTCATTTTTGGCCAAGACAATCTCATGGCCTCTGCTTAGATTAATCCCATTTTCGCCTAAGAGGATCCATGACCCATGCCCATCCCATCTTCAGCTAAGAAGATCTTATTACCTCAGCTCAAAGGATTCCTTTGAGTTGTCTCCTGTGCCACAGAGAACAAGAGACATCCCCTCCCAACTGCTGGCTTGGGATAGGGATGCTGGCTTCAGTACCCAAAATTTGGGGGAGACACAAAATATTTTTGCCATTTTTTTCTAGGCCATTCCCTCTGCAACATTCAGGAGGAAGATAGAGCTTTGTACACTCCCAGAGCAGGTGAGATGGTGACGTTGGGAGTGAAGTTGACAGGATGTCCAACAAAGCTAGAGCTACAGGGATGCCTGTCAAACATCAAAATACTGACAGAGAATGTGGCCGGAGCCACACACATTAGACTGAGCAGATATGGATTCTGGCTGTGCCTCCTGCAATAATAAACTCTGGTATCTCAGGAAAGTCAGAACACTTCTGGAAGGCTCGTTTTCCTTGTCTGGACGCACAAAAAGAGGCTTCGGTAGAAGTGGAGTGGAAAAGTAATTCCTACTTCAATGGTCCCGGGCTAGGTGAGGCAGCCAGTGTGATTCAGGTGAGGTAGGCCCCTTGAAGTGCAGGCACCTGAGATGAAACTGTCCCCTACCGCTCTCCTTAGCATGGCAAGATTGCTAGTGAGTTAGTTCATTAGTACGAGACACTGAAGCCTTAAATTCCTTTCAAAAAATGCTCATCTTGAGATCATACAGAGTCATACTCTGGCTCGGGGGTGGGGAGATAGGGGTTGAGGATAGGGGTTTGGGAAACAGTTAGAAATTAAGCCTGGACTAAGGAAACTCGCCATCACTTGCCTGTTCTGGCACCCAGCATGCAGGAGCCCAGCATATGGAGTGCAGCCGCACCACCTCTTCCGCCAGTTGCGGCTGTGTACATGGTCTTTGAATCGACCAGTTTCCTCTGGGGAGTCTGAGGCAGTGTGTAACCATCATGATGGGGTGAGGCAAAAATGTGCTCTGAATAAGGTCTCAATTTATAATGCAAATCCCAAACACCACTCCATGTCTCCTTGGAATTTCCTGAAGGATTCAAACTCCTTCTGAGTGTTCCCATCTGTGAATGTATTTTTTTTATTATAGGTCTTTTTATAGAGTTCAGCTTTCAATTATTCTCTAATCTCTGTATTTGCCTATTTATGGATCTACATTTCTCTCCCCTGTCTATCCATCTGTCCATCCATCCTTTGCCTGTCTGGATGAGTGTGGCATTTGAAGGGAGAGATCCAGTTCCCTGTCCAGTTGCTCAGTAGGGCAGGACCCAGAGGCCCTGTTGGCAAATGGTTCATCCATTAACTGGGCTAATGGGATCTAAGCCATCACATGCTGGTCTAACTCTCTAAGATCCCCTATCCTAACCGCTCCTCAGCTGAGGCACAAGGAAAAGTCTTTCCCCAGAGCAGAGATAAAGAAGGAATCTGAGACCTGAATAATCTTCCAATCGCAGCAGCTTATCTGTAAGACTCCCTCAGATGCATTCTCTCCAGCCTGTATTATTAAAAGGAAAAAGACAAAAGGTCCCACTCTGTTTAAAAAAAAAAAACCAAAAACCCTTGCATAACACTTGTTTTTCATAGCATGGATGCCCTTTCAAAGGAAATATTTCCACTAATGAGTCTCTTTTGCTTGTCCATTAGTTATTAGGCACTTCTTAGCAAAAAAAAAAAAAAAAAAAAAAAAGAAAGAAAGAAAATCCTTTCCTTTAATTAATGTGGCTGTTCTTTAGGCCTCCTTTGGAGATTTTCTTTTTATCATGAGCTACAGAATAAGATGAAGAGTACATTGGCACGAACTTATCTGTATTTGATGCAACAATAGGGCCGTTCCCTCTTTCTTTCCTTAGCAAGCTTGTATTAGAAAATAACAGTCCGTGGTTAAAAGTAATATTTGGCTGAAAAACAAGCAGAGCCAAGGCTGGGCATGGTGGTTCATGCCTATAATTCTATCACTCTGAGAGGCCCAGGGGTGTGGATCCCTTGAGCTCAGGAGTTTGACAACAGCCTGGGCAAGAGCGAGACCCTATCTCCGCTAAAAATAGAAAAATCTAGCTGGGTTTGGTGGTGGGCACCTGTAGTCCAGCTTCTCAGGAGGCTGAGGAATGAGGACTGCTTGAGCCCAAGGGTTGCTGTGAGCTATGGTGATGCCATTGCACTCTACCCAGGGTGACAAAGTCAGACTCTTTGTCTCAAAACAAAGCAAAACAAAACGAAACAAAACAAACAGAAAAATAAGCACGACCAATGAAACAGACATTGTTTCATGTTCTCACTTAAATTTACATAGGAATCAGCAGGAATGGCAGACAGAGAGCCCCTCCCCACCTTGTTCCTTCTAATCCTTAGATACCATGCATGGATATCTGGGGTGGGAGCCCTGAGCCTGAGAGTCAGATAGGAGTGGAGGGCAATGCCAGAGGGCTCAGAAACATTCCCATTTATACAGAAAAGGTAACAGAACACTTTGCTTGCTTAGCAAGCTGGCTTTGGCCTGCAACGGCTTGGCTAACAGATACTATAGGGCTGTCCAACCTGTGGAGTGTGGACCTCATACTGATTTTGTACGGAGAATTATTTGCTTATCTGTGATTTCAGATAACTCAAAAAGTATGCACAGACATTTTTCTTTATTTGCTAATCAGCTTTCATTAGTGTTTATGTGGCCCAAGACAAGTTTTATTTTTCCAAAGCTCAGCACAGAACAAAAAACAATTGGATGGCCACCACTGTGATGCAGAGCAACCAAGAGGGGGCAGCAAACTTAAGGAACTATTTGCTGATCAAAGACTATGTGATCAAGGGCTGGCCAGGGGGGAGAAGCCATGCCAGCCATGCTAAGTGGGTGCCGGAAGCATTTAGAAGAAAAAGAAGCATTTATGTATGGTCACCTGCATGTCCAGGCCCCCCATCCTGAACTGGTACAAGGCTGGGTGAGAGGTTCTTGAGACATTCTCAGCATTGCCATGGAAACAGGTGTAATAGCCAGGCTGGTATAAAACACTTGAATTTGGGATCTAGTCTTTGCTAAGGTTTATTCCCAAGGAAATAGCGACACCTGACTTCAAAGTTCACCAGCTTCCCTCCAGACTGCACTCTTCCTTAGGGTCGGGGGAATTCTCCAGATAAGAAAGGAGTTCCAGGAGGGCTGAAACTATGTAAGGGGCCATTGCACAGTTAGGAAGGCAAAGAAGTTGTCTCCAAAAACAGCCTAGTAGATGGGTTGTCAACATGGCTGATAAATCAACAGAGAAGTGTCACATGCCCAGCTTGGCCTCAAATGTGGAGTCAAGTGAACTTCACCTGGGTCATTACACATTCCAGTAAAAATATTTGCTTTCAAATGGGAGAGGAAGGAAGTCTCCAGGGAAAAGAAAGAGAAGGCAGAGATGACAGCAGATCAGATTTGGTTCCAAAGTGCAGTCTTATGGCTTGTAAGGCCTGCCTGGTAAGCAAAGGTGCAGTGGATAGAAAGGAATAATTCCGTGAGGGTATTGACGCTGGGTCCCCAAACTGTCCACTTGGGAGTTTATCATTTACCACACTTTGCTTGCAGATAATGCTTTTCTGGCCGTCTAAAAAATCCTAAACTCACGTGGAGAATACCAATTAATTATTCAGGCATCATTTTGATCTTAAACACCCTGGCACGAGGTGTGCCTCATTTCATTTTCACTTTTTCCAACTGAAGGAATTAACAGACAATCTTTTATTTGTATTAGGGAGGCTGAAAGATTTCCCTCACCAAAGTATTCCAGAACAAAATTACCTTCATATCATATTTGCCCTACCATACATAGGTGTAGGTCCTCTGTGAGTTTATAACTCATCACTCTGTTCCATGGAGGGCTATGCCAGGGTGTACGGGGGAAGCATCTCTGCTGCACTGTAGTGTATAGGTGACCGTTGATATTGGGAACATTTGGGATCAAAGGCCTCAACAGTTGGTGAGTCTATCACCATGCGGGCAAATATTACATGGGGACAAGGCATAATTAGCACTGGCACATGGAACTCCCCCTGAGGTGACTCTCAGGATGAGGGGAAGGCTTTGTTACACTTTCTGAAGCATAAAGTGCCCCTGTCTGATCACTACATAGCATCCTTTTGGGATAAGGTATAACCATCAGTCCAGGACCAAAACACAACTTCAACCCATTGATTCCATTTTTAGTGGCTATGTTAAAGAAGCAGTGACACATGTGCCTAAAGAACTGAACAATGCTGTTTATGCAGAGAAAAATGTGAAACAACTTATATTTTTATTAGGTTAATAATTAAATAGTGCACCTACATTTTGAAAATCTATGTAATCACTAATAAGAAAAAATTCTATTTGTGTGTACTTAGTCAAGTTCTCTAATATATACTACAAGTGGGAAATAAAGGAATTTGCAAAATAGTGTTGTTACCAAGAGTTAGGTACTTGTCTTCCAAAGCTGCATCAGAAAGAGGCCCCCCCCCCCTTGTTGATGATCGGCAGGGTGGGCCGGGGCGGGCTGGCCGGGGTGGATGGGGTTGTGG
>CAUYPK010019074.1:0-16807 GCA_963574355.1 Loris lydekkerianus
TCTGCGCAGAGGCAGGGAGGGGTCCAGAGGGCACGCAGCTACCAGAATCCCTGGTCAGATGGATGAGCTAGTGTGGAGGCTGGGAGGACACAGGAGGGGGGACGCAGGGTTGCGTGGCTCCTGCAGTTCCTGGTCAGGGAATGTGGAGCCCCGGTGGGTACAGGTCACTGGTCGGGGGTTGCTACACAGCTCTTATGGAGGTCTGGGTGGTGCCAAGCCCAGGAGTTTGAGGTTTCTATGAGCTGTGACGTCAGGGCACTCTACCCAAGGCAACAGCCCAAGGCTCCAGTGTGCCAAAACCGTCTCACTCTGCCCCTAAGGATTAGGGCTGTGAGGCAGTTCAGTCCCCGTCTTTAAGCTGCTCATTCACTAGGTTACTTTGTCCCACCCAATCCTTGCTCTGGGACCCTGAGGGCAGAGCTTGCTGGAGCAGTTTTTTCACACAATGGCTTTCACTGAGCCCAGCTCAGTGGCTCATTTTGGGGCCCCACACAATGCCCAAAGTTCTCCACACTTTTGCTCAAGCTCTCCCTAAGGCAGCTCAACTGAGTGCCAAGTCCAAGAACACCAAAAAAGTTCACAGGTAAGGCCTTTCCAGTTTGCAGTCTCACTACTGCTTGTACTCACGGTTGCCAGTGTGATTAGGTCAATCGACCACACGCAGCCACTTGCCAGTTTTCCACTGTTTTTGTCCTCCTTCTGGGGTCCAGAAGTCCCTTGCTGGCTCCCTGCATCCTCAAAGGGATGATCATAGGCAGATCCCACCGGCCAGAGATGTCTGGAGTCTTGTCTCCCCAGACTCTCCATGCCCAGTTGCAGGGAAGCTGTTACTCAGCCGCCATCTTTAATCCATCTCCTAGTGAATGACATCTTGTATGTGACATGGCAGAAAGGGGGCAAGCAAGCTCTCTGGGATCTCTTTTATGAGGACGTTAATCTTATTCATTAGGGCTTTGCTCTTATGACCTAATTTCTTCCCAAAGACCCTATGAATTTCTATGTTAGAATTTCAACATATGAATTTTGGGGGACTCAAGCATTCAGTTTGTAGCACCTTCCTTAGAGAATCATGTTAGGAATACATGAGAAAATGCATGAAAATGTGACTCAGTCAAAGAGAGGGGATACATCTGGTAGCCTGAGAGGCTCTCAAAGTCTGGTATATATTTTTTCATAGCACTTCATGTTGAGAGAAAAATGGTCAAGAGCCACCCCACACCATCCCTCTTGAGAGGATAGACGGGTACTTTTGATTTGTGAATCTGTGTGTCTGGCACAGATACCACGGGTTGGTGTGCTTTGTATCTCTTCCAAACATGTCTTTTTACTTCCTTTTTAGTGAACATACTTAAATTTCCAGCTTCCCTTGTCACTATGCAAGAAAGGCTATGTGACACAATTCTGACTATTGATATATAGGTGCAAGTCAGTGGGAAAGTCAGCTCTTCCTAAATTGAGACATCCAAAGAAAACACTGTTTGCTTTTGACCCTTCTTTCTTCTTGGAATGGGGATATGATGTCAGGAGGTACTGCAGTCATCTTGGGACCAAAAGACAAAGGCCACGTGGAAAAATGTTAAATTAAGAAGACAGCCACCACAGAGGCAGCTCTGGAATGCCAGCTCCAGACTTCTTATTGCTTAGGACAAATAAACACTTACTTACTTAAGCCACTTTGATAGAGCTTTCTGTGAATTTTACCCAAACACAATCCCAGCTAATGCAGGATTCTGAGGTTTGAGAAGTCTCAGGTGAACTGGAGCTCAGAGGGTGGTGGAGACACTGCATGTTGCAGGCCATCCCTTCCCAACAGAAAGGACAATGGCTTTCCTTAACTGCCTCTGGCTGAGCTCCTGGTCACTCCAGTGTCTTGGCACTTTCCCTCGAGAACTGGAGTCTTGTGTGTGTTTTCCTTTTGAAAACAAAGAAAACATTACTGTTTAAAATTTTTTTTTCCTTCCTAAAGAAGAATCCTTTGGAAAACAGGGATTTAAAATGCTGTCCTTATCAAAAGGCACTTACAGAGTTTAGGGTCTGCTGGTGTCTGTATAGGTTAACAGGTGTGATCTCCACTCTCACTAAGCTCCTTATGGGGAGGGAGATGCATTAGCCCTGCGCAGCCCTGGTTGCTACCAATCTGATGGAAGATACAGAACACAAACAAGTAATAGACTTGAGAGTGTTTGCTTTTGGAGAATGTTTAACTTTTAAGCGTGCATAAGCAAATTTGCTATAAATTAAATCTATAAAGGCAGCCAAGGGAGTTGCTATAATGATGTGGCTCCCATCCTGGGGGAGAAAATGGCTTGTACTGGAGCCACATCCTCATCCCTAGTTAGGCTTGGCCCTGGGCACTGTGACCAGCAGCTGCTGGAAAGGAGGTTCATGCAGTCAGCAGGCTGGGGCCAGCTGGAGTCTTTGATGGGCCAGGCTGGGCCAGGTGTTGGGGCGGAGTGGGAAGCATTTCTTGTCACATCGAATCAGTTTTACCTCCTCACCCCCATCTCCTGCCTCTCTTCACTTGCATGGGAAAACACAGCAGCTTCAGAGCTAGCTCAAGTTGGAAGTATGAAAATTCATGTGTTTGGCATGTTTCATCAAATATTAAGTTAGACAAAATCAGCATGAAGATCTGTGAAGTTCTTCCCTGCTTGCAGAAGTGGCAGCCACTTCACCCTAATCCTTTAATGTGAAGTTGAGCAACCTAATTTCCTTGAATCCTCCTTCTTCCTCCTCCTGGTGTCTCCCCCACCTCCTTTTGGGTGACATTTCACAGACCCATCCACCCTCCCCCTTCACAAGCCTGCCTCCTCCACTTGAGGCATTTGTCTGTCTGCCCTGTGGGTACCTATTTTTAGTAACAGATCCACTGGGGCCCTTCCCTTATATTTTTGCTTCATTTTTCTTCAAGACACACCTTTTTACCTCTCTGGTAGGAAACAAATTGCCCCTCCCTTAGTTCTTGGGAATCTTCTGAAGTTGCTGGCACACTCGATGCTGCTGTGGTCCTCAGTGGCTGTCATGCTGGCCTTCTGGCTGGACGCATCTCACTTCCAGGGTGTGGTGCCAGCTGGCAGGCCACACAGCAGCCCTCTCCACTCCTAGTCTGCTTGTTTCCCTTCACTCCCTGACAGTTCTGGTGGTGGCTTGAGTTCCATTAATGTTTTATGTGCTGCCCCTAGGAACCTTGGGTGCATTATTCTGGGAAGGTTTCCCAGTGTCCCTCCTCCTCACTGCAGAACTCTGGAGCTAGAGAGATCATTTTGTTTCCCAGAAACCTGGTGTCATCATCAAGCCTCCAATTAGCTGAAGCTCAGTGCGGCAGTTTGGGGGTACCAAAATCTTTCCTGACCAGAGGGAGAAGGCTCCCAGGGACAGTGACAGGCTGGCGCATTATACCTGGGCTGAGTGTCAGCCTTTATTAATCCATTCTCCTGGGCTTTTCATTAGAGCTCTGGCCAAGACTGATCCCATTTGATTTGTGCCCATTTGGCAGAGCTAGAAATTAAGACCCAGGAAAGCAGGACGCTTGCTTAGGGTCATGTTGCAAGTTGAGAGCAGAGCCATGATAAAGCTAACATCTTGCTTTCTGACTGCTGGTGCAGTGATTACCATATATACTCAAGTATAAGCCGACCCGAGTATAAGCCAGCCCCCTTAATTTTACCCTAAAAACTGGGAAAACTTAGTGACTCAAGTATAAGCCGAGGTGGAAAATGCAGCAGCCACTGGTAAATTTCAAAAATAAAAATAAATACCCAAAACAATTACAATAATTGAGGAATTGCTAGGTTAAATGCTTTTCAATATTTATTGCTAAACAAAAACTGTAAACTAGCAACAACAACTTTAAAACTTTAAATAAAGCGCAGAAAACTGTAGCTTAACAGGTAATCAAGCTAAATCACAATCACTGAATCAAATAACCTGTATGACCCGAGCATAAGCCGAGTTCGGGTTTTTTGGCACAAAATTTTTCGGCACAAAAAACTCGGCTTATACTCAAGTATATATGGTAACCTGTTCTATTGTCTTCAGAGGTCTGCTAAAGTCAAGCTCTTCAGGCTGCTAGTAGAAAATGTAACAGTTGGAGAGTCCCAGGTAGATGTTTGCAGCTTTAATGCATTGGCTTGGGATAATGTTCCCAAAGCATAGTGAAAAAGAAAGTAATAGGGCAATAGCTTACAATGACTTCCTGTGTGCCGGGAATTTTGATAGGTGCTTTTCATCTTTTGATAGCCTAACAACCAATTTAGGAGTCATCCCCGTTTTACAGATGAGGATTCTGAGGCTCAGAGAAGTTACTTGCCCTCCAACTAAGAAATGGCAATTAGTTTTCCTGCTTTATACTCAGTCCCACTAGATCTAATTGCAACCCCTTCAGAAACTGAAATCCTCTGTACATTTCTGTCCTGAGTGTGATTCTGTCCTCTGGCTACATTTGGGTCCTATTGGTCAGCCTTACTTAGGTTTCCTCATAGGATTCTTTAACAGTCATAATTATTGTTTTGCTCTTATGTTTTTATGAGTCTTTCAGTTCAGTTCCGGAAAACTTACACTTTTTGGACTCACTGAATCTAAATCTAAACACAGACACCAGATTCTGTGTTTTTAAAAATCTTCTCAACCAAATCTGATAATCAGCTAGATTTGGGAGCAACTGCTCTGGGCCACAAGTTTAAACACTAATTTCTTTATTTTTCACGAGGGAATTATTCTTCACATGTGAAGTGTTTACTTAAAAAAGAAAAAAAAAAAAGTGAATGCAGGCTGACAGCCTCTAACCACTCCCTAAACTTCTATACTCCTTTCCCCAGTTATCAGACTGATGCATGCTCATCTAATTAAGAATCACTTTGATTCAGGAAGGTAAATCTTGTAGAGTTGATCAAAGGAAAAATTCCAGTCTTTAGCTTTGGAATTTATCATGTGATTTATCTTCTGCTTTGGATTATTTGTGCCTCTGCATTAATGTGCTAACTGCACCTTCTCCTTTAAAAAAAATAATAATCCCTGTTTTAGAATTTACCTTAAGGAACCTATGTTGTCTCACTTACCTCTTAGTTTAAAACTAAATCTCTAAGATCTTTCTTTCTATAGCAGCTCTCTGCATTGCTCTAGAGTTTAACTGCCTCCCCATCTAAAATTGGTATTATGTTTCCTAATTATTTCTGACCAGTCTACTAGGGGAACTCCTTATAGAATTGTCAGAAGCATAAGTTGTGTTAAGAAGGACATACTTTGTCCTCATTTCTTTGTGTCTTCGTAACATTTACC
The DNA here is from genome assembly GCA_963574355.1 of Loris lydekkerianus. Lineage (NCBI taxonomy): Eukaryota > Metazoa > Chordata > Mammalia > Primates > Lorisidae > Loris > Loris lydekkerianus. The sequence continues at coordinate 5,278 of CAUYPK010019074.1, forward strand.
TTTACCTTTGTAAGTTTTTGTTTACAAAGTCTACAATCCATAGGCTATTTCCTACTACTTATTATTTCTGAAATTTCAACAAAACACCATTAGGAACTAGTGTTGCCTTACCATACTAGTTCACATACACCATTAGGAACTAGTGTTGCCTTATTATACTAGTTCAAATAGGAAGGTGTAGTTAATGGTATGCTGGTAGTGTTTCCAAGATAGAATCAAAGCCCTAGCTGTAGCATTTGTAACATGCCGATTTCCATTTTGTAAATACTCCTATCATAGCAGATTTCAGAATACCAACCTGTTCAAACAGTCAGCTGGAAAAAATCCTGAAAATTACATGTGATTCTCAGGAATCAAAGAATTGCCAGAATAAGCAGACTCCAGCACACCAGCAGGCGTAGATCACTATTTAAGGGGACATTCCAATCAGTTATGGTGTTTTACATAAACAGAAAATAATTATCACAGCTTCTACTTACCAGTTGTGTGAACATAGGCAAATCATTTGACTTTTATAAGCCTCAGTTTTCATATCTGTGAAATGCAGACAATGATATCGATCTCATCAAAAAATATGAGAAGGCTTAGTGAGGTAATTACTATGATAAGCCTGACATAGTATAGGTATGAAGCAAATGATTATTTCTGTCTTGGTCATGAAGACATCTAGTAGAGGACAGCAGAACTTTGAACTTTGTGTGAAATCTAAGGAGTAATGCCTACTGATGGTTGGAGATGCAGCTGAAGTGAGGCTGGGTGAGAAACAAGGCCAAGATTTAGATTTGGGAATCAGAGCAATAATATTTCCTTATGTTTATAGCATTTTCTAAAAATTCCCTGATACTTTCACATATATGTTTGTCAGAGGCATGGGAGTGGATGAACTCTGCCAGGGAGAAGGACGGAGAGCCTGGTAAACCCCTTGCAGCTGGTATCTACCTTTTTCTAAGTTTTTCCTTCCCGGTGCTCATTGTTCTCTTTTTCTTTGAGTTCTCCTGCAGTTTTTGTACCCAGATCATTAACACATCCTTATTGCTTTTAGAGAGACTGAGTCTACCCTTTATAGAATACATTTTCACCTGACATAAGATTTTGAGAGGAGATAGAAAGTAATTTCTTCCAAGTCTCCATAGTTTGCCACCTTGGTATTTCACCAAAAATTATGTCAACAATTGCAGCGTCCTCTGCTTATTCGTCAGCATAGCTTGACGGCTGTAATAACCAGCAAATATCAAATGTAATGTAATAGAAACTTATTATTTACTGATGTCACAGTCTACTACAGATGTGCCTGTTCATGACAACCTAGGATCCAGACTTTTTCAATTCACTGGCTTTGCATTCTCTTTAGGGCCTTGGAGTTTTGTACAGGAACTTGCATATCCAGCCATCAAAGGCAGGAGAGGGTATGTGGAGGACAAATATGTAGTATGGTTTCAAGGGCTGGTTCTGGAAGGGGCACATGGAACTTCTGCTCACATTCCATTGGCTAAAGCTTAGTCCCATGGCTGCTCCTAACCATGAAGGAGGCTGGGAGATGTAACAGTTGTGTGCATCAGAAGAGAGAGTAGGCTTGGTGAGCATCTGGCCAGTCTCTGCTCCAGATGCACGTGAATTGGTGGAAATAATCACCACCCAGGATGTAGGTCTTTCCAGAGCACCAGAGAAGACTTCTTGTGTGTATCCCCCAGGGTTTTCCAGGTAGTGTGGCATGTTGAGAAGTACAGCTTCACTCCTACAGTTGGACTAAGATTTCATCTAAGTTGGTCTTACATTGTTACACGAGTTCTTAGAACTTTCTAGGACTAGAATGCTCTGTTGAGTGTACTAGCAGATTTCAAGTCAACACTAAAGCTGGTAATAATATTTGCTCATGTCTTTATCATTGCTATGTCATTATTAGTCAACAGGGTAGGGAGTTTCATGGGACTCTCCATTTCAGTTTAACCACTTGTCTGAATTGCTAATTAAATGGCAATCTTTTATGGCAGTGTTTTTCAACCTTTTTTAAAGCTCATAGCACATTTGAACGTATAGTTAAACTCTCATGATACACTTCAATTATGTTGATTTTTAAAAAAAGAATATACTTACTACTTAATGATCTTTAAAATTTTTCATGGCACACCAAAGGATCCTTTCACAGCACACCAGTATGCCACGGCTCACAGGTTAAAAATCACTGTTTTATGGGTTGTTTTAGTCACTTGTATATATGAAGAAAACTGTCTTCCCACCTCAAAGCGAGATTGGCGTTGGCACTGTTGATGGGCTTGGCAGATTGGCTGGCTGAGAGTAGAGGGACAGTTGGGCTGGATTGGAAGATGTGAATAACCAGCAGTGAAATGCCTGGATGAGACCAAATGGAGGGTCACAAAAGCAAGTTTTCTTCAGGTGGCATCATTATCTGAAATGGCTGAAGTGTGTGGGTCTGGGAGGTGGATCAGGCAGTCTCCAAAGGGGGTGTCACCGGAGTGCTGGGAGACTCTCAGGGTTAGGCAAGTCTGTAGTCCCCACTGCTGGGCCATCACTCCATTCCTAGAAGGCCCCCAGGCAGTGACTGGGGGCACAAGGACTAAGAAATCCTTGTCTCTCCCCTGTAAGGCGAGGGGCAGGGCAAGGGTTGGGCAATCCCCTATATAGGTAGGTGGGGTTTCAGATCACGATGCTGGCTGGCTGTAGATGCTAATTGCAGGACCCAGCAGGAAGCTGGAGAACAAACCCAATGGTCTGGCTATCTTGTAATTCCACAGAAACTCAGATGCTGGGGGCTCATCCTAGGTATATCAAATACTGTGCCTGAGGTTGTAACAAGCATAGCTAGGATCCCAACCTTAGAAAGGCTGAAGCTCCAGATGTGCCTTAACCGTGTAACTTGGGAGCTAGATGAGACAGACTCATATGTATAAGGCTTTGTGAGTAAGCTTTGAAATAGAATGCACCTGAGTCCAAATCCTAACTTCATCCTTTCCTAACTCTGTGACCTTGGGCAAATCATTTGATTTCTCTAATCATTTTTTCATCCATAAAATGTGAACTGTATGTACCCCTTAGGGTAGTTGTGAGAATTAATTAATATATGCCATGTAAAGCACTTAGGGAGCCTGCACCTAAAATAATGACCTCAATAAATGGTAGCAAATATCTATCACAAAGTCCCACAAAAGCAGCAAGAACAAAACACAACCAAGGTGGGCATGGGAAGACAAGAGCTGAAATTTGGGCTCTTGTGTGGCTTGAATTACAAAGCCTGTGTTTTGCTGTCACCAGGGGGTCAGGGGTACCTTGGTTATGCATGCTGGCTTCACCAGCTGGGCTTTCCACAGACATGGTTAACTGTGAGGCTGGGCACAATACTTTTCCCCCAGTAGGTGTCTTTAAAATGGAAAGTAGGACTATTAATTCAGCCCACATCTTGGCCACTCAGCTTCTTTGTTACTTTCCACTTCACAGCTCCAGGGCCCACACTTTCTCTTGGCAGCCTGCAACATAATTAGTTAGCACAGGTTGTCTTCTAACACATATGTAACGAGAAGCACAAAGATCCATAACGTGGTAGGAAGGGGCTTTTCCTCTACTGGCACTCATGTTCCAGTGGCTGGAAGGTCAAACATAAATTGCTGTGAAATCTGGAGGGCTGCCCATGCCTCGGAAAGGGGTAGCCCTTCACTTTGAGGACAAGCAGGATGAATTATGGAAGGGAAGGGACTTCTTCAAGAAGCTTGATTTTTAAGGACCTTGTTCAAAAAGTTACTGAAAGGGCAGATAACTCTACTAAAGCCAGCAAAAGATGAGCCTGTGAGCAGTCATAGTAGAGGAGAGTTTTGGTTCTCTGCTTGGGGAAGACTGACTATAGTCAAGGGAGGTGGAGCAGACCTGTTCTCCTGCTTCCGTTGTTTCCAGCCAAGAGAATGCACTTCAAATTAGGAAATGCAAAGCCAATTATTCATATAGGAGCCAATGGCCAAGAAAAATGAGGAGAGTAAAAGCCCTAAATGACTTCCACAGTCATAGTCATGTAATTCCTGTTGATTGTTTACCTGTTGCGTGCCTTAGGGACCTTGTATGCATTTTCTCTCTGTGAGCCTGGTGTTATTAGCCTGATTTTACATGTGAGTGTACAAGGCAAAGAGATTAAGCATGCTGGGTTATGAGAGCTAGGAGAATTAGAATCCAGACCCAAAGGTTGTATCCATCTCCTCACACTGCTGTGAGAAAGGCTCTGCCTCTCAGGCCAGAAGGAATTGCATCCCAGAAACTTGCCTATGTGAGCACAGAGAAACCACCAAGAAATCATAGCATGAAGATGGGAAAATGCCTAAAACTTGAAAAGATGGGTTTGGGCAGACTCTGGAAACTAAAGATTTGCAAACTTGATCTTATTATCTTGCAAAATTCTAGATTTTGGGGGGAGGAGTGATGAGACAGAGTCTCATTTTGTCACCCTCAGTAGAGTGTTGTGGTGTCCTAGCTCACAGCAACCTCAAACTCTTGAGCTCAAGAGATCCTCTGGCCTCAGCCTCCCAAGTAGCTGGGATGACAGGTGCCCGCCACAACACCTGGCTGTTTTTAGAGATGAGGATCTTGTTGTTGCTCAGGCTGGTCTTGAACTCCTGAGGTCAGGCAATCCACTGACCTCAGCCTCCCAGAGTCAAAATTCTAGATTCTTAACTTTTGTACTAACTGACTGTGTTAGTACAAAAATCACATAATACCTCTAGACTTCAGTTTCTTTTTCTATAAATTATGTGCTTATGTTGCATCATCCCCAAGGTTCCTTCCAGTTCAAGGTATTTTATCCTAATAAGTTTCCTTTAATGTGTTCTGACAGTGCCATGTTTTGGTTGCATCACCACCAGATAACTCGTTTTGACTTGGTATCAAATGCCCTATCTTTTCTTCAAAGGCTAAAGGATCACTAAGATGAAGTTTGAAGTAAAACAATTGTAGGCTCAAATCTCACCTCTTCTCCCTACTAGTTAGATGACTTTAAGCAAATTATGTAGATCTTCTCTGCCTCAATTTCTCCTGTGTAAAATGCTGATTTTTCACATACTTACATTTATTGTATAGTGTTGTTTCAGGGCCAAATGAAATCATATGTATAAAACATTTAGTTCAGTGCTTAGAATATGGAATGTAACAAGTACCCAGTAAATGCTACTTTTCATATTTCATTGACTGTAAGATGTCCACTCCTCCCATCTTGTCATCTTTGAAATCAGGATGCGTCTTACTTTACAGTTTATGGTATATGGTAGTTTAATTAGTAGCAGTTTTTTTCTGTTTTAATGACATATAAATTAATGATGCATTTTGCAATTAAACATGGTATTTCCCCAGCATGATCCTCATCCCTGAGGTTCTCATTTCTTTGCCGGTTCCCTTCTCTAACTTCTTGTAGGCCATTATTTCTTCTACAGCAAAGCGGAATTGGGGAATGGAACAGCTGGGGAGGTGACAACCTTAGCCACCACCTTGTCTGGCTCGTTTATTTTACTGGCATTGAAAATGAAGGTCAGAAAAGGGCAAACAGACGGAACAGGGGAACTCAGACCTTCAGATTCCTAGTCTAGTGCTCTTTCCCAGGTCAGCAATGTGATTAGCATGGAACAGTACTACAACTGTGATTTAGTTGCTTTGTACATGCTCGAGACCCAGTTGGATGGTGAATACATCCAAATCTATGTGTAGATTTTGGTGGGAAGATTTTAGAACCCCAAAGCTGATTTTGACTACTTTTCCAATTTGCATAAATACAGAATCATACAATTTTAGAGTTGGAGGGATTTTTTTTCCCCTTGTAGGAACTATAACGTTCTCACCTTAGCAGTAGTCTGAATTTGCAAGGCATGGTTTCTGGAAACAGCCTCTTTCCTCCCGGTTGTTATGTCTACCATTACAGGAGCTGACAGCATGTGGATGATTGTGTCTTAAATCATGAATGGTTTCTGCAATTTGGCTGCTCCTGGGTTTGTACAGCTGAGCCTAGTGGCAGATCAATCACACTGTTCAGACACCTCGTTGGTTCATTCATTCACTCCATCACCTAGCACTCACTGGACACTGGCCATCGTCCAGTCACAAAGTGCACACAAAACGTCAGCCAATTCTCTCAGTTGGCTTATGGTGTTTCTTACATTTTGCAGATGGAAAAACCGAGGAACAGTGACGCTAAGTGACCTTTTTCTGAGTTGGACATTGATGAATCTTCCAGGTATTAAATAGAGGCATTCTGAAGCAGGACAGAACTTTATTGCTATAAGAAAAATGTCTGAAAGTCGAAATAGCAATATGGATTGTTTTATAGTACAATATGTAAACAAAGAAAAGAGATATGTCCATAGTGTATAGAAAAGAAACAGAATGTTCATCGCAGATTCTGTTAGCTCTAAACATTTATTGTTGTCAGTCACCCTTAACTAAGCTGTTACAAGTCAGAGTAATTCTTTTCTTTGTCTTATGTATGGTTAGAACTTTCAGGGGTTGAAGATATCCAGGGGGCCTAGTCTTTTTCTGGCCTCTATTAGCAGCTATTAATAATTTCTCTATGCTTGCTCTCATGTTAATGATCCTTTATATTAGAGAAGATATCTTTATTGGAGACTTTATATCCAGAAATTTTTAAAACTCATTTTTATTGGCAGAAATGTTCTTAATCAGACTATTATTCAATATTCTGTTTTTAATAGAGCAGAACAAAGCAAATCTGTTTTCAGAGGGTTTCTTCCTTGACAGGAATGTTCACCCTGACTTTTGGGTGACTTCTTACCTTGCCTGCCATGTGTCGGGCCCCATCAGGGCCAACAGGCAGGCTGGCCCCTTGCTATAGCACAACAGCCTCAGCTTGATAGAGGGACATCATGGGGCAAGCATAGGTGCAAGTTTCTGGATTTTCTTCAGAAAATGTCAGGTCTTCTAGCTTTGCAAAGACTTTATTCCCATCGGGAACCTGAAGATTTTTCTTCTCATCTGGCTTCTCTGCCTTTTGGCACAGCTACCTCCCAAAGAGCTCAGCACTCAGTGATAGACACCTCTGATTCCCATTGGGAAATTTGATCAGGTTTTAAAAATAAATAATTAAAAGAAAAAAGAGGTGAGGAGAAAGCGTCATTTGTTTCTTTCCTAGGCCTATGTACTTAGACCAAGGGGGGTCATCTCTGTGGCTCCCCTGAAGGCAGGTCTATGTCTCATAGGCCCTTGCTGGCTGAGCCCCTTATTGGTTACATCACAGACTTTTTTTTTTCAATTTTTTTGGTTGGGGCCAGGTTTGAACCCACCATCTCCATTTTATGGGGCTGGCACCCTACTCCTTTGACCCACAGGTGCCGCCCAATCATAGACTTTTCTTTCATACTGTCGGTTATGGAGCTTGGAGAACACTCCTGGTACATTCCAAGGGAGCATGTGACACAAACCCTGCCCTCAGGGAACTTAACCATTTGTAGGAAATGTACCCTGCCCTCAGCAGAACTTGCTGTGATGTTGGAAATGTTCTCTGTCTGTGCTAATACAATAGCCACTAACTACTTTAAATGTGACTAATTTAACTGAGAAACTGAATTTTAAATTTTATTTACTCTTTTTTTTGACAGAGTCTCAAACTATTGCCTGGAGTAGAGTGCTCTGGCAGCCTAGTTCACAGCAACTTCCAGCTCTTAGGCTCAAGCAATCCTCTTGCCTCAGTTTTTCCTTTTTTTTTTTTTTGCAGTTTTTGAACCCCCCCACCTCTGGGATATGGTACTGGCACCCTACTCCTTTGAGCCACAGGAGACACCCAATTTTATTTACTCTTAATTGATTGAAATTTAAATAGCCACACATAGGTAGAGTCATAGTAAACAGCAGAGCTCTAAACTATCATCAGCCCGTCCTTAAATCTTAATACGTGTGCATCTGTAGAAATACCAGTCCTTACATTTTGGTATGTGTGCACCTGTAGAGGGGCACTCTTTAGGCCATGTGGTATGGAGCAGAGATTGAGAGTGTTAGACTCAGATGTGACTTTGAGCCCTTTCCCCTCACTAGATCTTCATTTTTCTTTTGTAAATGAAGGATTGGATGCTTCATAAGGATTTTTTTCACTCCAACATTCTATTTGGTTTTGTCTCTAGCCCCAATGGAGCCCTCCAGGATGGAGGCATGTTTTGTCATAATCCAGTGCTCTGAGGAGAGGGATGATCATTGCCTCTGCTCAACTCATTAACTGGGCAGTTTGTAAAGCCATTGGGCACATTTAGGAGTTTTTTTCTTAATGAAGGTAGTGGAAGAAACTGATGAGAGGAGATGTAGCACTCTCGGAGGCTGGTGAAGATGTGGATGGTGGAGATCCTGACCCCAATCCTGGATGGCAATCAATCTTTTTTATGTATTATAGGGGTTATAAGGATGCATTCCATTTTCAAAAGAGAAGGCAGTTGGCAGAAATGGCAGGACTCTATTGGGGCTGGCATTTCATGAAGTACTGAGAGTGTCTTCCAATGTTTGATTCATCCGAGTGCTCTAGTGGGTATGCGGAGACAATTAACACACATTGGAATTCAGGGAAGTTCCTTGGTTATTTTAACATAGACTTTAGCCCACTTTGAGAATCATGCTCCTGTGTTCCCTGAATGGGAATGGGAACATAGTCATATAATTACCCAGTATCTAGCCCCATATGTGCCCTCCAGATAATGCTTGTCAAGAGTTCAGAATCACAACAGCATACTTATGTCTGTACCTGAGACATCAGAGTGGTACAGGCCTCACTCTCCCCCAAGGTTGATTGCAGCTGGAGTGCGAGGGCTTTAGCCAGAACTTAAAAGCACAAGAGTACTTTAAGACCAGAAAGGCATAAAATCCATAATTGTTTCCCCAAAAGGCTGCAGTACAAGACATTATAGCTAATACCTTACTTTTGCATGGGGCATTGCAGTTTTCAAACTGCTTTATCTGGGGTTTACTTAGTCCTTACTGGGGTAGCATTGGAATATCCACTTGAGGAAATTGAGGTCAGAGAAAATGAGGGGCCTCCCTGAAGTTGTTAAGTTGATATGAGCTGAACCAGATCATCACAAGTCTGGTGTTCTTACTGTCACTCCCCTGGGGCCCAGAAGCTCTATGAGGGGCACAGTTAAGAAGTGTTGGTAGAGGATGTGTCACTAAGAGGTAAGAGCCTCTTAATGTAATGGATGAGGACTGCAACCAAAGTTTAGCTAGACTATGGAGAATGAGATGGTGGGCTGGGGTGACTGGGATCACTCCTCACCAGTATGCTGGTGGAGGGAGGCTGCTAGATGCCTTCACCCAAGCCCCTGGCCTACAGCCCTTACCTATGAGCCAGCACAGGGTAGGGAAAGGAACCAGCTTCAGAGGAATGTTCTTCTTCTGTGGTGCTTCTAGTGACCAAAAAACACAGCGCTGTCTTTCGGTGATAGAAACCATATGACTTTTGTGCTTGTTCTGGGAAAGATTCCTGGAGGAAGGGATACTGACAGCCCAAGTCAGATTCTTTCTAGAGTCCTGATTCTTATTCTGGGGATTAACCTCAAAGAGCAAATTACAGAACATACAGATACACAGAAGGACAGACAAAGAAGAAGGGCATGTAGATGAAGAGAACAAAGAAGCTGAGGACTGTAAAATCCAGAAAAGAGAAAGCAGAGTAATGGTTTAATACAGATTTAAATTTGGGGTGTTTTTTCATATAGTCTTCATATGCTTTTACAGCATTAATTTCAAAACATATTCATTGTAGAAAGTTCAAAAACTACAGGAAACCTTAAAGAAGGAAATAAAGCATCCCTGTGATCCCATAATGTAACAATATGTTATGTACAAATTTGAGATTGCTTCAAATCACTGTCAGAAGGAAAAAAAAAAAAGTCTCAGCAATTCCATATGGTTTAACCTAACATATAGTACATCATTAGTGTCCTAATTACTACTTTACATATTGTGAACATTCCTCCATGAAATTAAAAATTACTTAAAAATAAAAATTATAATGGCTAATTGATATTCTATTTATAATTATCTCAAGTTTAACTAACTATTCCCCTTCCATTGGATATTTACAATGTTTGCCATTTGGGGTCACAATAAAATGTGCTGCATGACACTTCCTATTTTAGATATTTGTCCTTGTTTTTCCTTTGTTCCTTCGGATGGACATCCAGAGAGAAGTCACTAGGTCATTAGTTGTACACAATATTATTACTGTGGTTCACATTACCAACTTGCTTTCTGGAAAAGTAACAATTTTACTTGTGATAACAGGGGAATGAGCAGAGAGCACTGAACTCTTTCTCCCACTGATGATGATTGCCTTTTCAAAATCTTTGCAAATTTAATCAATCTTAAAACATTTTGTCATTTAGTTTGCACTAATAACCTAATTAGGTTGACCGCTATTATATTTATTATTCATTTTTCCTTCTTTTTTGAAATGTGTATTGATGTTCCTTGCCTGTTTTTCAATAGGGAGTGGTAGTAATCTTTTCTTTTTTTTATTATTAAATCATAGCTGTGTACATTAATGTGATCATGGGGCACCATACACTGGTTTTATAGACCATTTGGCATATTTTCATCACACTGGTTAACATAGCCTTCCTGGCATTTTCTTAGTTATTGTGTTAACACATTTATATTCTGCATTTACTAAGTTTCACATGTATCCTTGTAAGATGCACCGTAGGTGTAATCCCACCAATCACCCTCCCCCCCCCACCCACTCCCCCGTCCCCCAAGTGTTAGGTTATAACTGGGTTATAACTTTCATGTGAATTCCATAAATTATTTTCATAGTAGGGCTGAGTACATTGGATACTTTTTCTTCTATTCTTGAGATTTTACTAAGAAGAATATGTTCCAGGTCCATCCATGTAAACATGAAAGAGGTAAAGTCTCCATCTTTCTTTAAGGCTGCATAATATTCCATGGTGTACATATACTACCATTTATTAATCCATTCCTGGATAGATGGGCACTTGGGCTTCTTCCATGACTTAGCAATTATGAATTTGCTGCAATAAACATTCTGGTACAAATATCTTTGTTATGATGTGATTTTTGGTCTTCTGGGTATATACCTAGGAATTGTAGGATTGAATGGCAAGTTTATTTTTAGATCTCTAAGTGTTCTCCAAACATCTAAGTGCAGGGAAAACTTTTGAAGCCATTGGCCTGGACAAATACTTTATGAGGAGGACCCCCCAGGCAATTGAAGCAGCATCAAAAATACACTCTGAGACCTGATTAAACTAAAAAGCTTCTGCACAGCCAAGAACACGATAAGTAAAGCAAGCAAACAGCCCTCAGAATGGGAGAAGATATTTGCAGGTTATGTCTCTGACAAAGGTTTAATAACCAAAATCCATAGAGAACTCAAACATATTAGCAAGAAAAGAACAAGTGATCCCATTTCAGAGTGGGCAAGGGACTTGAAGAGAAACTTCTCTGAAGAAGACAGGCGCATGGCCTACAGACATATGAAATAATGCTCATCATCCTTAATCATCAGAGAAATGCAAATCAAAACTACTTT
>CAUYPK010019075.1:0-11848 GCA_963574355.1 Loris lydekkerianus
AAGTATCCAATATACTCAGCCCTACTATGAAGCCAAATTACAGCTTTCACATAAAGGCTATAACCCAACTATAGCACAAGACTATGGGGAAAGGGCCAAGGAAGGGGAAGGGAGGGGGGAGGTTTTGGTGGAGGGAGGGTAATGGGTGGGGCCACATCTATGGTACATCTTAGAATGGGTACAGGCGATTGCACTAATGTACACAGCTATGATTTAAGAATTAAAAAAAATTACATTATTTCCTTCTTTTCTCCCTCCCTCCCTCGGAGATAAGAGTCTTAATCTGCTGCCTAGTTATCCTGCTGCGGCATCAGTGCAGCTCACAGCAACCTCAGACTCCTGCGTTCAAGTGATCCTCCTGCCTCAGCCTCCAAAGTAGCTGGGACTAGGGACCCCTGCAACAATGCCCAGTTAACTTTTCCATTTTTATTAGAGACGGTGGTCTCACTTGGCTCAGGCTGGTCTTGAATTCCTGAGCTCAAGCAATCTGCCTGCCTTGGCCTCCAGAGCATTAGGACTACAAGTGTGAGCCACCCTGCCTGGCCAGCCTCTGCTCAAGTATTTTATAGATACTTACTGAATGTGTATACTATTATGGAATGGGGGGGCGGGGAAGACCTCAAAAGGTATATGAAACACAAGGGTTTAAAATCCATTGGGGGAAAAAAGGGGGCCGAGGGAACATTAATTGACAAGGAAAGCTAATGTGATACTAAATGCCAAAATTAGTTACAGAGATAATCTTTATTGGAATTTGGAAAGAGAGTAAAGCTGAGTTGTCACCAATGATTTCTAAAATTCATGTTAGGTATATCATTTTCATTGTCAAATTCTCAGAGTGTTGCTTTTGGTTTTTGGATAGAAATGAGTTGTATGTAAGGAAACAATAAAATTATGGCATCAGATAAAAAAAGAAACCTTAACTTAATAGCTGTTCAGGCAGAATAGATAAAGGCAAGATGTGGCTGGCTCACAATTAATTGTGCACCAGGCAGCAACAGAGCCATTCCTTCCCGACTGGCAATGATTAACTCCCCAGCTATTAATTACGTAATTGTTCAAATTGATTAACTGAAATCTTGTCAACATTTAAAATGAGCTCCACTGTTCTTCACCTTTTATAAACTATGTAACTGGTCAAAAACATATCAGAACACTGTTGAAATTTACAATAAGATGTGAATTTTTTGTTGTTGTTTTCAAGGGGAAGTTTCTTTCAAAGGGTTTTAGAGTGGCAATTCCTCTCACCTTCTGAAAAAGTAAATAGATACAAACAAAGGAGAACAAGCGGACTGGTGTAATGGGCCTTTGATTAAATCTGTAGAAGGGCTACTACTTTAATAAAATCCCGACCTGTTTTTTACTAGGTGTATATGATATGATATATAATACACACATAGTAGAAATAAATATACACATAATATATATACATAAAAATATATCAGTCATCAATGCTAGTAATGGCCTAACACAATTTGCATTTATTTTTGGAGTCTGATACCACAGTCTAAATGTGCATTTCTCTAAAGCTTCTCTTTCCTCTTAGCATAAATCATTCAGCTCCGACAGCCGCAGGAACCTCCCATCTGACCTCTAATCCATCCTCTTGAGCTTCTCAAATTGATACTTCCTTTCTGCCTTTGGTGTGATCTCTCAGAGACTGGAATCTGCTAATAGGAACGCCCTGTTTAGAACTCACTGTTACGACTGTCTCCACCCTGTAACACACACATACACACCCCTCTGTGTGGTGGTAGCTGGTTTAGTCCACTCCCTAGAGGTGGGGGAGCTGCTGTCTCAGGAGCCCAAGGGGGCTTAGCAACCGAAAGACTCATCAGAAACCCACTTCCCTTGAGAGGAGAAAGTGCTTCGACTGCCCTCCACTTGGATCAGCACCCAAGGGCTTATTTGTATATTGACAGATAGAAATCATTTTCTCATTGGTGAACTGAGGACATTCAGGATATGTGATCAGGCGTGGAATATTCAGCAGGCATTTCTACCCTTTCTCTGAAGAGGGTTTAAGAATAAATCAAAGCCCAGTCACCCATAGCAAATATATTTCCACTGCAAATGACAATCTGGTCGTAATTGGTCCCCATGTTCTATGCTCAACTGTTGAGAGGACCAGGGGGCCTGATTCTGACCAGACACACTGGACCGCACTGGTCCTAGAATGTCATCACGTTTGAAGATGATCTTTTTGTTTACATCTTCTTAGCCTGGCAGGACAGAAATCTACGGAATTTTTAATAATTTAATTCACAAACAGATCGTGTGACTGCTTTTTGTCCTGCACTTTAATAAACATTTTAATATGTGGCAGAATCAGAACCACAGAATGTTTCAATTTTTTAAGTTTTTTTTTTTTTTTTTTTTTTTTACTAAGCTGTATTGAGATATAAGTGGCAAATAAAAATCATGTATATTTAGGGTGCCCATCCTGATGCTTTAACACAGGCCCACACTATGGAAATGATTACCACTATGCAGCTAATTAACATACCTGATACTCACATCAACTATGGGGAGATGCAGACAGCCAACAAACAAACAAGAAAATCCACTGAACACGACGGACCAAACTGGTTTACATCATTTGCAATACACACTAAGGGCTCACTGTGGCCTATGTGCTAAGGGTGAAACTCAGTCGCAAGGCTGACAAGCTTTCCATGCCTCTCAGCGCCCTTCCTCCGCAGTGATTCTCAGCTGCTGTGCCATGACACACTGGTGCGCCGGGAGGGGATCTGAGGTGTGCCAGGAAAATTTGTAAAGATTATTAATTAAATTATTTTTGAAAGACGTTTAAAGCAAAGGAAGTGGATTCTTTTTGCTACTTTTTTTTTTTTAAATCAACATAATTTAAGTGTGCCATGGAAATATAACTAACTATAGGTTCAAGCATGCTATGAGATAAAAAAGTTTGGAAAACACTGCTGTAGAGCTGCTTGTCTTGGCTCTGCCAGGCAGACTGCCCCACACTTAATTCCTTCTTCAGACCCAGATTATTGTTGTATGCACTTTCCGAGACGGACCATTTACCCAGAACGTCATGCCTTCTACCTGAATTTTATTTACCCTGCACAAGGCAGTTTAAGTACGGTGTCTGTGGAAAGCAGCCCTGTCTTTGCACACCTGGTTTCATGCCCATTGACCCCACAGCTTCCTGGGTGCTGCCGTGTTATCATTTGTACCATGTTTCGAAATTGTCTGTGGCCATGGGACACCTTTTCTCCTTAGTGAGCAACACAAGAGCAGCCACTTTGTTTTTTCCTGACATAGATAATACTCATCACATTTATAATAATAAAAAAGTCATTTCTCCCCTTGTCCAAAAAGGAAGCACTGTTTAAAATGAGCATTTTCTTGAAATGTTGATCTATATATTGGCAGTCCTAACAAAATCATTCAGAGATTTTTTTCTACTAACGATTACGTACAAACTTGCATGAATATTACTCAGTAGAT
This sequence comes from Loris lydekkerianus, assembly GCA_963574355.1. Classification (NCBI taxonomy): domain Eukaryota; kingdom Metazoa; phylum Chordata; class Mammalia; order Primates; family Lorisidae; genus Loris; species Loris lydekkerianus. The sequence goes on from CAUYPK010019075.1 coordinate 3,472, forward strand.
CTTGTTACTGCAGATGTAAAGATCTTCTTATGTAATGTCCAAATATCCTAAAAAATGTGATGCTGTACGTAAAGATCTGCATTTAATCAGCACGACAGTGCAAATAGCAGACGATTGGGAAACATCTATAAAAATCCCAACCAGGGTATCCAGATTGTTTGGTTTTAGTGTATATAGATCAGTGCTAGTTTAAAATTTCTTCTGTGAAGCACAGAAATGGTCTCATCATCTCATGGATGTGGCTTACAAATTATCTCATCCCCATATCCTTCCTGTAGTAAGTGCCCTGGTCTGAAGCACCATTCTCCTCTGTGGTAGTAAATTACTGACTTTGATTATGCTTTAAAGACAATGAAATCAGCCCCATTAGTCGTTGCATTTGTATTCCATATACACCACCTCTGCTCCAGTGAGTCAGTTATTTACTGGAAATTACCAAAATAGGAGTACATAATCTGTCTTTTTATCCTTTGCAATGCGAAGGACATTGTATAGCAAGTAATTGTTTGTTGGATAATAGCAGAATCATGGGTTTTTCTCATATTTATTCTATTGATCATTCGAAAGCTGCTGATGGTGGTTTATAAGGCCATATGTTTTCTATAGTAAATGCTCCTTCCCGTATCAACTAGAATTACAGAATTCCAAATTTGAGCCTTTGTAACTTCGACAGAAAAGAAGAAAATTCAAATTATCTCTTATTTACCTGTATAATTCCCCCACAAGAAAAACACAAAAGCAAAATCAAAAGATTAAAACATACCTGGTTATGTTTTAACTGGCGTATCTGAGTGGTTTATTTTAAATAATGAATAAAGGAAAATAGTATATTTCAAGCATCTGCTATTTGAAAATCTTTTAGAGGGACTGTGCTAATCTGGAATATTTAAACAGGAAGATGGCCTTATGAGTAGGTATTTGATCCTCATTTACAGAAAAATAAAACTCAAATATCTGCTCATTCGCAATCCAGAACTTCTCATATTAGGCCCTCTAACTTTGGAAGTATTTGTGAAGGTTCTAATTCTTAAGAAGAGTGATAACCTATGTGTTAGCATTTATTCATTTGTTTGCTTGAGCAAAATACATTGATGTTTCTTTAGAAAATAAAAAACCTAGATTTTTATGCAAGAATATTAGTTTAACATATTTGACATATTTTGGCTTTCAGTTCATCTAATCTCTTACTTAAGAAGGAAATGTTGCATATTTGCTCAGCAAACACTGGTCATACAATTAAAACTTGAATGGCACCTTAAAAACAAAGAAGTATTTCAAAATACAGAGATGAAAGGACACAAGAAAGGGATCTAAAAGAAAAAAGAAAACACTTTGCTTACTTTATTTTTCTTCTCCTCTTTTCTTCCTTGAAGCATAGAAATTCTAGGCTCTGAAATTTATTTTACAATCAAATTCTAAAATGCTTAAATACAGTATTCCTATATTGCTACCTAGGGATATTGTTTATCCTAGGTAGGGATACTGTTAATTCCTATATTGCTATCTAGGGATATTGATAACTAGGGATATTATTTCTCTAGTTTCTAAACTTCTACTCTAGGAATTTTGAGTAGAAGTAGAAATAAATAGCATTTAGCATTTAACATGTTAAATAACATCAAAAGTTATTTAACAATGCATATAAATTAATATAAAATGCAACTTTTGAGGCTTCCAAAATACCTCTGAAATGCAGATACTGTTGTGAGTTGTATTGTGTTCACCAAACAGGCACTGAACTCCTATTTCTCAGTGTCCGTGAATGTAACCTTGTTCAGAAACAAGGTTTTTGCAAATGTAATCAAGTTAAGTTGAAATTGTACAGCACTAGATCAGGGCAGACCCTTGTCCTATAACGCAGTGGTTCTCAACCTGTGGGTCTCAACCCACAGGAACTGTATTAAATGGCCGTGGCGTTAGGGAGGGTGAGAGCCACTGTGTAAGGCTAGCATCCTCATAAGAGATGCGTGTGCACACACGGGGAGAACGCCAGGAGATCATAAAGGCAGAGACTGGACTGGTGTGTGACAAGTCAAGAAACACCACGGTTTGCCGGGAGCTCCTCAGAACCACCAGAAGGAGCCAACCCTGCCCCTGTTCAGAATCTGAGCCCCCCAATGGTGAGAGAGTACATTTCCACCGGTGCAAGTCCTGCAGCCTGTGATCCAGCAGCCCTCAGAAACTAAAAACTCCAGAAACATCAACGTCCAGGTTCAAAGCAGGACATCCTGATCCTTCCCGAGTCAGATACTTCATCTCACACTGATCAGAATCTTACCAAGTGATTACTATGAAACGGAACAGAACCACACAAAATGCATCGCTGTCAAAGATTTGATTTTTAGGATTCACAAGTAGATTAGACATTTTTGTGAGTAACACACGCATGTGGCCGTCTTTGGTATCCTCATTCAAAATACATGAGGATGTTCTACTAAGCATTCCACTAGGTTTTTTTGGGGGGAAAAATCATATGCAACATTTACAGGGCCCTAACTATTCAATAATAACCATTGTATTGCCCATAAAGTACTGCCTCATTTAATCAACAAAATAGTCCTAGGACATAAGTGTTACCAGTGACTTTGGAAATTTTGCCATTGAGATGGCAAATTGGCAATAAATACCAGGAAAGGGAAAATCTAGCTACTTCCAAGGACAGCTCTTCAGCTGCTCATTTTGAGGCTCCTGCACTGCACCTGACTTTTACCACTACCCAGGTTGCCATACTTAACAAATGAAAGTAAATATGAGCGCCAGGTATCACAGTTTTTTAGAATAAGTAAGTATGTCTCAAAGATGGCCTAGGACCTATTAACGCTTAAAAAATGGTTCAGCAAATTCCAATTTAACCTGGCCTCCTGTACTTTCTCCTTTGGGAACAAAATGCATTCACCTCTGGAGAATTCTGAAGTTTCGCACAATAATTCCAGAAAGAAATACCTGGTGTTTTTCACACGAACAAACAAATTTTGTAACATCACCTCTGACTTTTCTTTCATCCTTGTTTTCCCCACAGGACCTGGGATATATCATAGTAAATTCAAAGAATGTAATTGAATGAATTAAAATGACCATTTCACCAAATTGATACTATTCAAATTACTTTAATAGCCCTTCCCAAGTGAGTCATTAGTAACAAAGCCTCTCATTTATAGTTTAGTATTTGAATCCAATTGATGGTATATATGTCATAATTTCAGTCAACTTCTTAATTCGTGAATATTGTGTAACAGGTAGACTTTTACTAAGTCCAAAATGGTTAGGAAAATGTTGCTAACTGTATTAGTTTCAAATGGTTGTTATAATAAAGTACCCATAATTTGGGTGCTTAAAACAACAGAAATTTGTTGAGTGGATGTTTGAAGTCTGAAGTCTGAAATCTATCACAGTAAACGAAGGTCCTGGCAGGGCCTCCCTCCCTGGGATCCTCCCTTCCTCTTCCCGCGTTGGGTAACCACAGCTGTTCCTTGGCTTGTGGCTGCCTCATTCCATTCCCCGCCCCACTATGACTTGACCATCTCCTCCCTGTGTCTTGCCTGCCCTGCCATAGTTCACCTTCTTATAAGGACACGAATTAGTGCCCCCTTTAATTACCAATATTAACTTGATTACGTTTGCAAAATCCTATCTCCAGATAAGGTCACATTCATAAATATCAAGGTTTAGGACTTCAAAATATCTTTTGTATAGAGGTCGGGTGAAGTGGCTCGTGCTTGTAATCCTAGCACTGTGGAGGCCAAGGAGGATGGATTGCTTGAGCTCACATCTCTACCAAAAATAGAAAAACTGAGGCAAGAGGATCCCTTGAGCCCAAGTTGGAGGCTGCTGTGAGCTACGATGTCACAGTACTCTAGCCAGGGTGACAGCTTGAGACTCTGTCTAAAAAAAAAACAAAAAAAAAACTTTTTTATGTGGACACAATTCAGTCCATCACACTAACTTACAATGTTAGCATAATGCCCACATTTTGTTAACAATGTCAGCTTCGCAATTTACATAATAAATATTGAAAATTCCTAATCTCTTAGACCAAGGAGTTCCATCTGCCTCATCTCACCAACTAGAATTAGAACAAAACTTCCTAAATGATTAATGCTTTGGGAACAGAAATGATTGTTGCTAGTTTAAGAACTCCCTGCATTAGTGCCCAGGTTATCCATCTAAGCAAACAGAGCAATTATCAACACCTGTGTTTGGCGCATTAAGTACAATTAATTCTTGTCTCCTCCCTCTGATGTCTGGAGGGCACAGACCAGGCCCCACACCTGGTAGGAAACAAAAGACCAATCCCCCCTGAACACAGCCTTTGCTCACGTCCCATTCACAGAGTACTGAGTTCACTATAGTTTGATGTTTAAGCAGGTCAGTTCACTTTCTCCAAATAATATCTTTATAATTTATAATTAGTTTTGTGGGTTTTCTGTATCTACTGGCTACACTCCCTACACATTTCTATAGCAGTTTTTTAACACGTGACATAAGACCGAAGGACCCAAATCAAAGACAGACACACAATCTGAAGAAAGGAATGGATTCCTGACAGTCAGTGGGTGGAAGTGAAAACAAGACTCTCCAAAATAGGTGTCAGGTCTACTTTTATTTTACAGTTCCTTTGAATATTAGTAATCACGATGATTATTCAATATTTGCAATTATCCTAGGAAGGTAAATCTTTAAAAAAAAATGTGGCAGTTTTAACCTTAAATACAGAACTCCATTTGATTTATAGGCATCTAAAATTGATTTAGGTCAGCCCAGCATGACAGTGTGCAGGCCCTTCCCTGCCTGGGCTGTTTGTGCCCCTTAAGCATAATAGGTAATTGCCTTCTCTGGGGAGATACCAGGATCTTTTGTAACGTGGAAAAGCTGCAACATTAGCAAACTCAGGTATTTTGGAGTGAGTGAGTAAAGAGGTTCTACTCTGCAGGATGATAAATGGGGCTGGAGAAACTGTGCTGACAGCATTTTGAAATAGACAATCAGGATAAGAACACTAAAATCAGAAATGTTCCCCAATTCAGGGGCACAGTCTTTTGTGGACCAAGGAAATGCTTTCTTTCTCATGAAATAACTGGAAAAAAATTACTTTTATGGGAGTATAATAGAGCGAAAGCTCACACAAAAACTCAACTTTCCTTTATAAGCAAATTAGTTTTGAAATCAGAAAAAATAAAAGCTGCCCCTTCCCCATGTTTAGGAAACAACTCAATATATTCACCTCTCTCAACATTTGAGTATCGGCAGGTCTTTATGCAGCAATCCCCGAGGCTGTTCACTGAGATTTATTTGTTATAAAGATAGTTTAGGGTACTGACGGTGTTCCTGAGAGAGAGAAGAGAGCTTTCAGACATTCAGATGTCTTTGAGAATTGAAATTAAGGACAGACATGTTATACCTTTTCAATTAGAAAGAATATGTGAAGAGAGCAAAAATACTAAGCAAAGAAACTAGGGGTAATAAAACATATGAATAAAATCTCAGATGTTCTCAAAATGCAATGCAAGCAAAAGTGATTGCTAAAGCGGTTTCGTTTTGTAAATAAATCTGGAAATGTGCCTGTGAATTAAAATGTTGTTTTGTTTGAGACAGAGTCTCACTTGATGCCCTGGGTCTAGTGCTGTAACCTCCCAAGTAGCTGGGACTACAGTCACCTGCCACACCACCGGGCTATTTCAGAGATGGCGGTCTCTCTCTTGCTCAGGCTGGTCTCAGACTCCTTGAGCTCAGGCAAACCATTTGCCTCTGCCTCTCAGAGTGCTAAGATAAAATGTAAATTTTTAACATAATTTCAATTCACTGATTAAGTCTGAAAAAAATGAAGGCAAAACTTTGTATCACGCTTATATATTTCTCTTTTCAATTTAACATCATTTCACAGCACAGACTAGAACCTGCTGAAATTGTGTTTTTCTCAGCCCTTTTGAAATTTCCAGTTTCTCTTTCCTGTCTTATGTTGGGGGGGGTCATTATATTTCTTCACCATCCCAGCAGGGGGTTGAAAGACCCAAACAAAACAAATGCTGACACCTGGAATGGATGAAAGTGTGGGGACAAACAGAAAGACAGGATGCCCCACACGCAGACCCCTTTGCTTTCTAGGAAGAGTGTCAAGAAATACGACGTTTAGAATTAAAAATAATGGAAAAAACGAAATCCTTCTTACTGCTTCGACACTGGGGAGGGGACAGACTAGATCCAATTTAATAAAAATTAAAATGACTCATTTGTGTGAGTGAAATCTTCCTTAAGTCAGAGCTAACAGAATAGAACTCATCTTATGAAAATAAAAACTCTGGAAGAAAAGCACATTCCACTTTTAGTAAACCGGAGATAATTGCAAAAGGAAGACGTACCATTTTCAAGTTGTAAATGTGAAGGCAGAAGTTACCTTAAGGCAAACAGACCCTCTCAAATAAATAACTGTCAAAGGAACCAAATAACAAGACAGAAGTAAACTTCTTAGCAAAAGAGATTGTGTTTATGAGTTCTTGGTGGCTGGAAAAGAAATCGTGTTAGCTGGTAATGAATTATCAAACAGTAGAACTAATTCTGAGACTAGAGAAACTTGGATGTCCTCAGCCAAACTACAGCAATTACTACGCTGAATGATGGCCAACATGGTGTCAGCCAGGGACTCAAAATTATTGACTGCTTCTAAGTTGTAAAATTAAAGCTCACTTTTCAGTGATTTCACTGGTCTTTACATGAGGATAAAATCCGGTATCTTTCGTCCTAATTTAACAGAAGCGGGTTGAGAAATAGATGTTTCCAATCACTGCCTGCCATTCCCTTCCCCACTTATCAGGCTCAGAGCAGTCCTTGGCACAGTACCCACATGCACGGCTACCACTGACGGACAGGAGTCCTCCGTTCAGTGAGGCCACACACCACTCACAGAATCTTTTATCCCAGCTTTCATTTTCAAGAACCTTCTCTTTAACAGAATGTATGCTAAGCTATCAGGAGAAAAGTAGAAATTCAATTTATTTCATTGGTTAGTAGCTAACTGATCTTGCAGAATTAGAGGAAAGCACAGAGTTTTATAAAATGTGACAGTGTAAATATTTAGTTCAGTCAACAACATGGACTGTTTACAGCTATGCGGGTGGTAATGGACTAAAATGGACTAGCAGGAAGGAAGGTATTGAAAGAACACCTGAGGTTGTAAGCTTCTGTGTGTAATCAGGATTATAATTGTATAGAGAAGTTTGTTGGCGACTGCCTAAAATATGTTTTCATACTACCATCAATGTGTTAAACACATAGAATAAGGATCTGACAATAATTTTAAATGAATTTCTTCGTTATGCAAAGGTATATAATTCCTGTTTTGACAAGGCTATTGGTCATCTGTGTGACTTTGACCAAACTACTAACATCATTAAGCCTCAGTTAAAAATCATCTGTAAGGTGGGGACCATACATTACAGAACTTCCAGGACCTCTGGTACTTTATAACATGCTAAAAGCCTACCTAAGAGTACCTAAGAAAGAAAGGCAGGAAGGAAGGAGGGAAGGAAGGAAGGAGGGAAGGAAGGAAGGAAGGAAGGAGTACATGGTAACTATTACTTCCTACCCTTTCCCCATCCTTGTCACCATCATAATTACTCACTACTTATCAACATTATAACATTAAGGTAAGCTAAATAAAACTGTGTTAAATTTAAACTGTGTTTATATCTAAACATTTGGTGACACAAACCAGTTCACAGATCTCTGTAACATTTGGTGGTTCTCTCCTTGGCATTTTATTTATTTACCGTATATACTTGAGTATAAGCCAAGTTTTTGTGCCAAAAAACCCGAACTCGGCTTATACTCGGGTCATACAGGTTATTTGATTCTGTGTGCTTAGCTTAACAGGTAATCAAGCTAAATCACAAAGGTTAAAATCCTTCAAAACTGGATTCTTCCTCCTCATCATTTGTATGTCCAAACAGAGCTTCAGCTGTATCTGATGTGAGGGTATCAGCATTTAACCTACTGATTCCTCAATTATTGTAATTGTTTTGGGTATATATTTTTATTTTTGAAATTTACCAGTGGCTGCTGCATTTTCTACCTTGGCTATACTCGAGTCACTAAGTTTTCCCAGTTTTTAGGGTAAAATTAAAGGGGTCGGCTTATACTTGGGTCGGCTTATACTCGAGTATGTACGGTAATAGAGGCCATCTACAGCAAACCCACAGCCAATATCGTGTTGAATGGAGTTAAATTGAAATAATTTCCTCTTGGATCAAGAACCAGGAAAGGTTGCCCATTGTCTCCATTGCTCTTCAACATTGTAATGGAAGTTTTAGCCATTGCAATTAGGGAAGAAAAGGCCATCAAGGGTATCCACATAGGGTCAGAAGAGATCAAACTTTCACTCTTC
>CAUYPK010019076.1:0-13344 GCA_963574355.1 Loris lydekkerianus
TGGCGTGAAGACTCTGACTTCCCTTGCCTGGGATTACAGCCCGGGTTGTATATGTTCCAGTCACTTTTTATCTATGGTCTACTTTATGGTTTATTCCTGTACTATACTGTTAGTTTGTTCCCTAAGGGCAAGGATTGGGGGGGGGTTGTTTTTTTTTTTCAACTTTATCACCCCCACTACCCAGGTACCCTGCACGCCTGCACGCAGTGGCTGGCTAGATGGATGGACAGATGGGTGTGTGAATGGTGTTGTAGGTTGGTTCCCCAGGAAGCAGACTCTGAGATTGAGGCTGACAGTGTGTGGAGGTTTATTTGGGACTTCTCTTAGGTTTAATAGCTGTAGAAGGCAAGGGAAGGAAAGCGAGTAGAGAGGGCAGAGGGGGAAGCTGAGCTGCAGGGCAGGTTGGGCAACCGCCAAGCCCACAGGGAGCTCTGGGATGGGCTGGAATGGCCCTTCGGAACTGTCCTGAGTTGGAGTGAGGGGCCACACTTTATGCCCCTAAATGAGGCATCCCAGGGAACAGGGTGTGACATTGAGAGGGGCTGCTCCTTTCAGTTCCTGAAGGGAAGTCAGGGCAGTTCGTAGCAGTGACCACTGCAGGGGGGCTGCACAGTTCTGCAAGGATGTGTCGTCAGGGATGACAGCCCTGTCTACCGGCAGAGTTCAGTGGCTGGTCATTGCACTGTAAACCTTATCTAGACCTCTCTGGCCAGTTGTAAGTTACCAGATTAAAGTGTCTGCTCTCCCCTCCTAGCTCCGCATCTGTATGTTCCATCCACACAATCCAACAGCTTTTGCTTGATGGGCTGTTTTGTGTTCCAAGTGGTGCTGGGTGCTGCAGTAGTAGACAGAATTAGATATGGCCCTACCTTCAAGTGGTCTGCAGCCGTGTTAGAGAAAATACCCAACCAAAACTGAATCTGTGAAATTGGACAGCACCAGCAATAAATAACATAGGGTGTGGAGAATGGGACAGTGTGACTTACAGTTGGAGGAGAAAGGCTGTCAGAGGTAGAGAGAAAATATATATGACCATGTACTTATAAAGCTCTGTTTTCTACATTTTTTTTCTTAAAAAGATACAGCACCTGCTTTTTGATTCGTCAGCAAAGCCAAATTAAAGTCACACTTTCCATTAGCACATTTCTCCAACTAATTTATCTTCCTCCAAAGTCACCATCAGCTTTCATTTGAATTCACACGTGAATCTCTATAAAGAAATAATTTTGTTTTGTTGTTTCCATCACTTGGCTTCCAACTCTTTATGTAAAATGCCTGTGTAGGTGGATGTTTGGGCTGTATTCTATATAAGTATAGAAATAAAAAGATAGAGAAGGATATAAAAGACAAGTTTCCTCTAACAGCTCAATCCAAAAAAAAAAAAAAAAAAATCATGTAAGGAGAGCAAATACCCCTCAACCCCATATATAAAGGTATGCTGGAAAATGTTATTTTATTATGTATCAGAAATGGTCTTTTTAGGCAACTTCGTTGCACAAATACTGCTTTAGAACAGTCTTCACATTCATATTGGGTTTCCTAAACATCATTGCCTGGGAATAAATCTGAGCCTGTTCATGGAAAATCTACCAGTGTGCAGACTATAAAAATGGAAGACTTGGCAGCACAGAAAGTGCTAGACACACCCTAACAGAAACCAGTATTTTCTAACTTAGTTCTCTGGGGGGGGGGGGGACGGAAGACAGAGAGAGAGAGACTTTCGGGGATGTCTAATATTGCTTTAAACTGTTGAAAAGCCACAGGGGCAGCAACTGGTTTCTAGGTTCTGTGTCAAAAGTAAAATATGCTTTCCGTAAAACTATTCTAACCCTGAAAGGAAGCGTTTTAGTGACTTCAGCATAGTGGAAAGAACTTGAGATTCAAAACCTAGGTGACTCAGTTTGGGTTTCCAGTATTGTCGCTTAGTTACTGCTTTTTAGTAAAGTTATTTTCTGACCTAAGAAGTCTAAGCTCATGGTAGATTATGTGAAAACAGTAGAAGGAAGAAAATGAGAGAGGATGCTCTTCTTCCAAAGGAAAGAGTGCAGTCCAAAAGCAATCTGGAAAAGATACGAGAGAGCTTTATTTAGAGAGAGGGGGGTTTATAAGAGAACAAGAGTCTCACTTCTGAAATGTTTACCAGGGGCTGCTGAAAACATTGGGTTACACTGCCAGGCAGTGTGAGAATCAGAACTAGAGGCCAGATTCTGTGAATCCTCTCTCCTTCCTCAAAAACATACGTAGTTTTAAAAAAAAAAAAAGGATCTGAGTTACTTTGAGTACTTCTGCTCTTTTTCCTTCTGACATCTTCCACTTCTCAGCGCTCCCTCCTCTCACCTGAATTTCACTTCTCAGGTTTCTCTATCCTGGGTGCTGTTCGAGGCCAGCCCACCACAGGCCACACCAGTTCTTTCCCCAGCAGCCCCCTTCCCCTGGACTCAGGCCTGTTCCTCTTTCTCAGTTCAAAGAGTCTGTGTGCAGCCTTCAGATGATTATTTCCTTTTTTTCATATTTAATACCTGAGAGTCATTTGGTAGGTTTTGCAGATTCCCAGGGACAATTGGAAAGGTAAATTTACTTTGTGTTTAAATGGCTACTAACTGTTCTTCAATTATGTTTTATCTTTCTTTAGATTGATTCTTTGTAATTGTATATAAACTTGTAAACTTGTTCATCTCTGTTAAGCGATGAAGTTAGAAGTTTTAGAAGTTAACTTCCTAAGTCACTGATTGTGTCTCAGTCAAACAAGGCAGGCAGCGCTAAGTGTGTACATGGTCAACCTTTAGAGCGCCCAGAGTGATAGCTGGCGGGGATTAAAACTGAATTGCCTTGACTCTTTCTTTTTAAGGTCTCCAACTGTATAATCCTGGTTTCCTTATACCTTCTTCGGTTATTATTCTTGCATCCCTCATTAATTTCTTTTTCCTACATGGGTCCCCAAAGGTAGAGCTCTTGCCTTATTCTTTTCTGACAAAACATCTTACAATGGTATATGTGAAACTTAGTAAATGTAGAATGTAAATGTCTCAACACAATGACTGTGAAATTGCCAGGAAGGCTATGTTAACCAGTGTGCTATAAATGTGTCAACCGGTCTGTGAAACTAATGTATGATGCCCCATGATCATACCATTGTACATAGCTATGATTTAATAAAAAAAAAAATTAATAAAAAAAAATTAATAATTCATGAGTGATATTGGTCTATAATTTTCTTTACTTGTTGGGTCTTTTCCTGGTTTAGGAATCAACGTCATGTTTGCTTCATAGAATGTGTTTGGTGGTATTCCTTCTTTTTCTATATTTTGGAAAAGGTTAAGTAATATAGGTACTAGTTCCTCTTTAAAGGTTTGGTAGAATTCTGACGTGAAGCCATCTGGTCCCAGGCTTTTCTTTTTTGGGAGATTTTGTACAGTTGATGCTATTTCAGAACTTGATATAGGCCTGTTCAACATTTCCACTTCGTCCTGGCTAAGTCTAGGAAGGTGGCGTGATTCCAAGTGTCGATCTATTTCCTTCAGATTTTTGTATTTCTGAGAATAGAGTTTCTTGTAATATTCATTAAGGACTTTTTGAATTTCTGAGGAGTCTGTTGTTATTTCATCTTTGACATTTCTGCTTGATGAAATGAGAAATTTTACTCTTTTTTCCTGGTTAGGTTAGCTAATGGTTTATCTAGTCTATTGACCTTTTCAAATAACCAACCTTTTTTTTTTTTTTTTTTTTCTTTTTTGCAGTTTTTGGCCGGGGCTGCGTTTGAACCCACTACTTCCAGTATATGGTGCTGGTGCCCTACTCCTTGAGCCACAGGCACCACCCCACAAAACCAACTTTTGATTTCTTGATCAGTTGTATAATCCTTTTGTTTTCAATTTTATTTAATTATGCTCTAATATTGTTTTTGTTTTTCTTTTTCTTCTGCTAGGTTTGGGATTGGAATATTCTTCCTTTTCCAGTTGCTTGAGATGTACCATTAAGTTGTTAACTTTCTCTTTCCATTCTCTTGAGGAAGGCTTGCAGTGCTATAAATTTTTCTCGTAGGACTGCCTCTGCAGTATCCCAGAGGTTCTAGTAATTTGTATCTTCATTACCATTTTGTTCCAAAAATTTGGTAATTTTCTTCTTAATCTCATCTATGACCCTGGTATCATTCAGCATTAGGTTATTTTGTTTCCATATTTTTGTATGAATATGCAGATTCCTGTTGTTACTGAGTTCAACTTTTATTCCATGATGGTCTGAGAAAATGCAGGGAATAATTTCTATTCTTTTAAATTTGCTGATGTCAGACTTGTGACTTAAGGTGTGATTAGTTTTGTAGAATGATCCATGGGCTGATGAGAAGAATGTGTATTCAGTTTTGTTAGGATGAAATGTTCTGTAGATGTTTGTTAAATCCAGTACTTAAATGGTTAAGTTTAACTCTAAAATTTCTTTGTGAAGCTTCTTACTGTATGATCTATCTAACATTGCCAAAGGGGTGTTAAAATCTCTGACTATTAAGGTGCTGGAGGAAATCAAGTTGCTCGTGTCTGTTAAATTCTCTCTTATAAATTGAGGTCAATTCTGGTTGAGTGCATAAATGTTAATAATTGAAATCTTATCATGTTGAGTGTTACCTTTAACAAATATGAAGTGACCATCCTTATCTTTACTTATTTTTGTTGGTTGAAAGCCTATTGTATCTGCAAATAAAATTGCAACACCTGCTTTTTTCTGATTTCCATTTGCCTGAATTATAGAGGACCATCTCTTCACCCTGAGTCAGGTTTTATCTTTTAAGGCAAGATGAGATTCTTGCAGTAGATATCTGGCCTGAGTTTTTGTATCCAGTCAGTCAACCTGTGCCTCTTTAGTGGACTATTTAAGCCATTCACATTAATTGAGAGTATTGATAAGCCTGGTAGTATTTTGGGAATTGAATTTTTCAAAAGTCCAGTGGACTTTTTTAATCCTTTCACCACTGTGGAATTTGGAATCTGATCCAAAGTTTCTGAGTGAATTTACTTTGATGATAAAGAATTGTGCTTGTCATTGTGGAGGATGGGTATAAGAATATCCTGGAGAGGTGCTTTAGTTATGGCAAATTTCTTCAACATATGAATGTCATTAATGTAATTTCTCCATCATAAATGAAACTCAGTTTAGCTGGATACAGGATCCTGGGTTGAAAGTTATTTTATTATAAGGGGTTAAATGTCGATGACCATCATCTTCTAGCTTGGAAAATATCAGCAGAGAGATCTGCAATCATTCTATTATTCTTCCCCTTGTAGGTTATGGTTTTCTTACATCTGGCTGCTTGTGGAATTTTCTCCTTCATATTAATTTTGGTGAAGTTAATAATTATGTTCTTGGGAGATTCTTTATTTGACTTGAGTCTTGCTGAAACTGTCTGCTATCTGAATTTCAGAATCTCATGCCATGTTTTGGAAGTTCTCCTCGATTATCTCTTGGAGTAGAGCATCAATATCCTTTGAAGCAAACTCATCACCTTCTGGAATTCCTATAAGGCGAATATTACTTTTTTTTTTTTTTATTATCCCAGAGCTCTCTGAGAAAATGATCCATTTCTGCTCTCCACTTTTCTTCCTTTTTGAGCATTTGGGAGCATTCAAAAGCTTTGTCTTTAATGTCAGAAATCCTTTCTGTTGCCTGCTCCCTTCTGAGGGATTCTACTATATCTCACATCTTGTAGGGCTGCAAATTGTTTTCTCAATGTGTCAAAATCTTTGGTGATTTTGTCTTTGAATTCATTGAATTCTTGAGTTAACTTTTGAATTATTCCTAGAATTTTTAATTCCGACTTTACTTCCATTCTGTTAATCTTATTTGCCATCCAAATTCTAAACTCTATTTCTGACATCTCAGCCATTTGTTTATGAACTGTATCTTCTTGTTTTTCTGCCTTGTCATTCCTTGGGGGAATTGATCTACTCTGATTATTCATATTGCCAGAGTTTTTCCACTGATTTTGCCTTATGATTATTTTTTACTGTTTGCCTAGATGAGCAGGTAAGGTGAAATTGGATTAGGGGTTCCTGGAGTAGTGATTAACCAACCCTTTGCCCAAGAGCTGGGAGTGGTGACTGTAGCTTTTCCTCTACAGCTTTGCAAAGGACCCATACAGTAGTACAGCCTGAGACACTGAGGACCTGCTTGTTGTGGTGGGGCTAAGTGGTTCTGGGAGTCACTTATATACCAGTCACTTATATATCGGTCTTATTTTCAGCTTGTCTCTGTCAAATCCTAGTAAAATCAGTAACTCTGGGTTGAAGTCTCAGCTATGGAGAAATATGAGCAACTAAGACACTGTGTCCCCAGTGGGTAACAATTGGAAAAGAAAAATCAAACCTTCCCACAACAATACAACCAGGGTACCACCTTGGATGGTCTACGGGTGATTGGCCCAGATGAAGAGTTCCAAATCAATTGTCCCAGTCAGCACCAAGTCTCAAGTGGGAGAGTTCAAAAAGTCTCCAGCAACTAGATAGCAGGGAACTCAAGTGTGGCTTGCTGTGGTGCTCTGTGAAGTCAGAAGGGCCCACGCAGCAAATGAGTTAGTCCAGGGAGATTGATGCCTCCTTTACCACTTGCAAATCTGTCACACCCAGTCACTTGTAACCCCACAGGGCTATGGCCCAATTCCCTCCAATGAGCAGATGCACTAGGGGTTTGCACCTGTCTGAGTCACAGGGAAATCTATGTCTCCTCAATCAGGCCACCGCCCTTTGCCACCTGCTGGCAGGGGAAAGTGAAATCTGACAAACTGGGGTGCTTAATAGAAGCTGGGGAGTGTCACTCAGTTCTAGCCCTGCCCCAGATTGATGTTGCTTCCACTTATATTCTCACAGAATTTGCATTTCTTTCCTGGCTGTATTCCACTGCAGGCCAGACACTGTTTGAGTTCCTGGAAACTGTGACTCAGTGCTGCCCTGTGCTGCTGCAACTGCACCAATTCCCTGCCCTGTGCTGCTGCCACTGCGCCCGTTCTCTTGGAGCTGGTGTCTCTGTCTCCGCTATACACTGTGTTGGGGCAGGCACAGTTAGAGCTCACAAAGGGTGCTCACAAAGTTCCTGCCCCTCCCTGAGCTGATGCCTCTGCCACGCCTGCTTTTGTCCCAGCTATGCTCCACTGGGGCTAGGTGCATCTTGGGCTCACAAAAGCAGCAATTCTAACTCAGCCCTGCCCTGGGAGTCTGCCACCTCTGCATGCACATATTCTAGTCTCCATCCTGGTTGTGCCCCATCTGGGCATGTATGGCCTCAGGCATAGCCTTTGCCCATGGGGCCTGCATTTCCGTGGCTGCCACCAGAGTAGTGGCCTGGCTCTCTCTGATGGCTAAGAGTGATGGGAAGTGTTTCTCCAGAATATCACCAGGGGAATGAGCCCTATTGTTCCCACTGTCACAGCTGCTATGCTGCAGGGTACTATTTCTCCCTCTCCCATATTGCTCCCTCACCGTACAGTTCCTGCTTTACACCTGTGCCGCTGAATCAGCACAGACTTGTAACAGCCCACACCTTGTCCAAACTTCTCAAGAAAGTGCCCCAAAATCTGGACTCTGCAGGGGATAGGCTTCCAGACCTTGGGGTAGGAGTGGAGAGAAGTGCTGGGAGTTCAGAATTTCAGGTAGAGTATATGTTCAGTTTTATGCCTGAAGGGAGAGTGCCCTGGCACACTAGTGGGTCCTCTGTGGGGAAGGAGATCTGGCTTTTAGTGGCTCTCTCCTGTGGAACAGAAAAAGAAGAGATCTGAACTCTGCTTGCTTGTTTATAGAAAGTGCACTGCGAGCTGTTCTCATTGGGGTGGGGTCCACTTGGCGATGGGTTTTGTACCTACTGTTTGTTTCCTTGGGGTCGCAGCTCACCTCAGCAGTGGTGATGTACACTCTTCCACCTTCTCTCTTGGCTCAGCTGCAAATCATCAGCTTACTTGAAAAAACTTCTGTCCTTTAACTCTCTCTCTGGATGGGAGTCATCTTGCCTCCCTAGTTTACTTTTTTCTCAGTTTTATCCTAATCCCTTAATTTTTGTCTTTAGCAAAGTCTATCCTAATTCCTTAATTTTTTTCTTTAGCAAATGCTATCTATACATAGTATGGTAAAAGAGATAGATTTTGGAAATTTTATAGTTGATTAGAATGAAATGGAGAGCTAAGAAAACTTAGTCCCATTGAAATAAATAGCATACATTTAAAACAATTATTATTTTGTGTGCATTTGGTGCTATATGATTAACTCTTAGATGAATCTTCCATTAAAATTTTATAAATGCTATCTCTCTATCCTGTCCTGTAGATTTTTTGTACTTTATAGTTTGCCTTTAGAGATAATTTCTGTATATTAAATACTGTTAATACTGGTTGGTTATAATAATAATCTTTAAAAATTAAAATGCTAAAAGGTTTTCTAGTTGCTATGTTGGTTTTGTACATCATAGAAAAACATCCTATTTTCTAGGTATCAATACTATAATTTTAGTTAAGATGTTTGGGTATTATTTACAACTATATTTAATCAATTTTAATTAAAGTTCCTTTTAGAAGGATATGATTTGATTTTCAGGTTTCTTAAATAAAGAGAGCCTCAAGGAAAATTAAGAGCATTGCCCCTCAACCATTTCATTATAGGCAAAAATAGAGAAATGATTATCTAAAAAAAAAAAAAAAAATTGTAGGTCTGGCTTGCAGGCTTGTGCCCTATTAAGTGAATATGTTGGGCTCATCAGGAGGCTATAATTTCTTTGTTTAGGTTCAATAGTCTACAGATAAAGAGAAATTGTGCCCAAAGATGGGTCATACACCTAGCTTCAATTGCACCTGATTTAGAGTATAAGATTTTGGACATTAGAGGCAATGACATTTAGCTGAACTTGTGGTCATTCTCAAAGGAAGTGACTGGAATTTGCATATGAATAGGAAGTGGGTCATGGGACCCAAGCAGGATGAACTGTGGTTGGCAGAATTTGGGCCTCTCATGATACCTGTCTTGGTATCATGCTTGCAAATATCTCTGGTTACAGAGACAGGGGAATTTTGAAGGTATAATTGTGTTTATAATCAGTGCCATTCAATTGAAAGCTAATCCTGAATTGTAATGTTAATTACATGAGTCCTTAAAAGCAGAACTCAAAGGAGAACACAAAAAATTAGAAAAATGTGCCAGAAAGAAGGTAGAGTCAGAGATAGCCAAAGTTTGGGAAGGACTCAGTCAGCCATTACAGACTTGAAGGTGGAGGGGACTAGATAGAAACTGAAAATATATCTGGAATGATGAGGCTTGAGCTCAAGAATTCCACAGCAGCCTGGACAATAGGAAGACCCTTGTCATTACTAAAAATAGAAAACGTAGGCCTCCTGATATGTGCCTATAGACCCAACTACTTAGGAGGCATGACTTGAGACCAGGAGTTTAAGGTTGAAATGAGCTATGATAATACCATGGCACTCTAGCTGGGGGTGACAGAGCAGGACTCTATCTACAAAAAAAAAAAAAAAAAAAAAAAAAAGGAAGAAGAAGAGATAATACATTCTCCTGCAATCTTAATGAGATTATGGCCTGAATGAGATTAGAATGTTTTATCCCCCAGAGCCTCCAAAGAAGAGGCAAGGCCAACAGAAACCCTCATATCAGCTAAGGAAGTGCTAAGCAAAGTGCGAACTTAAACCACCAGCATTCTGACCCCACAGAACCCTGAGACAATAAATAGGCATTATTTTAAGACAATAAAATTATGTTATTCTATTTGTTCAATTCTCCTTTTGTGTCAATTAGGCATATTTTAAATGATCTTCTCACATAGGATTTGCATAATTGTGAGAAATATTTCTAACTAAATTTTTTTTTTTGTGCTTACAGTTGGGAGTTTCTCTTTCTTTATTACTTCTAATTGGATATGTTTGGTTTATGAAATCAATAATGTTAATTTGTATTGTATTAATTTTTGAAATTACTTACGTTAGTTTTATTATGTTTATATTGAAATTTCCAGAGATGCTATTTTATCTGCACATAAAAATATTAGATTTTTCTGTCATTAATTCCTATTCCTTTGTTTATTATTTTCATCTAATTACATTAGTTAATTCCACAATGTTAAACAGTAGTGGAATAATTTTGGCAACCTAGATATACCCCCCAACTTGAATTGCTGCTAGTTTTTATTCCCTTAACTAAGAAACTGCCTTTAATATTCAATGTATACTTTATTATGTGAAGAAAGTGTTTGTCAATTTCAAATTATTGAGTATTTTTAAAAATTGAGAATGGGTGTTGAACTGTGTCAAGTCTTTTCTGCATCTAGGAAGAAACTAATGCCAGAGTTTCTCTTATCTATAAACACGGTAAATTATATTAATGGATTTCCTAATTTGAACCTTGAATTGTTAGAATAAATCTTATTTGGGCATAATATCTTCCATTCTGGCTTAAACACATTCTGATTTTCTTGTTTGTCCTCACCATTTAACTAAAATTCAACCAAAATTCGACCTGATTTAGGTTACCAGTGACTTCCACATTACTAAATCTCATCATGGTTCTTTTGTTCTTACATTAATTAACTTACAAATGCCGCAGAACCAGGATGATTATACCCTTATCCTTGGAAACTCTTTCTTTTGGCTTCCTGAACACATTCTGGTTTCTTTCTACTTCTCTGGATTTTTGTTCTCAGTTCCATCTACTGCTTTCTTTATATATCGAAACATTTGAGAACCCTAGTGCTTAGTCTTTTATAATAAGCTCTATATACCCAACTGTCAACTCTTAATCTCCTCTTAGAATGTCTAGTGGGTATCACAAGTTTAACCATTCTAAAATGGTACTTGAGATATCCAAACTCTCTATAAGCCGCAGGCTTCCCTATTTCAGTTTATGATAATTCAGTCCTTTCAGCTTTTCAGGTCAAGACATTTAAAGTATGCATTGGAATTATGTATTTATAATTTCTGGGTCAAAAAATGCACACATTCAGCTTCAGTGGATAATATCTAATATCAAAGAAGTTTTCTCAAATGTTTATGTATTTTTCTACCCCCACCATCATGTATTAGAGTTCCAACTCCAAATTAATAACATGTTGGCTATATTTTGTTATCCATTCAGCTAACTTACGTGTATTGAGTGGGGAATTTAAAACACTCACATTGACTGGTAGGACTGATATGTGTTCTGCTCATCCCACTGGATACTACTTTGTTACTGTGTTTTATCTCTTGTGCTATTGTTTTGTATGAACTCTAAGTTTTACTTTTGGGTGTTTTCATGCTGTTAGTGACTATTTTACTGACCTATATGTCATGTACTTCTGAGTATTCTTGCAGGAAAGGTCTGGTCTTGACAAATTCTCTTGGTGTTTATTGAATTTTATTACACCTAAAGAAGAGTTGGTACCCAGACTGTGGAAATTATTCTGTAACAACAAATAGTAGGGAATCCTAACCAACTCATTCTACAAAGCCAGTGTTACGTTGTCACAAAGTCAAGTAAGACACTACAAAAAAATAAAGCCACAGACCAATATCACCTTATGTACATAGAAGCATAAGTCCTCAATAAAATCCTAGCAAATGGAATTCAAAAGCACATCCCCCCCAAATCCACAATGACCAAGTGGGCTTCATCCCAGGGATACAAGCATGAACTGACATACACAAATTGACAAATGTGATTCATGACATCAACAAAAGCAAAACTAATATCACATGGCCATCTCAATAGATGCAGCATTTGACAAAATTCAACACCTTTTAATGATAAAAACCTTAACAAAATAGGCTTAGAAGGAACTTACCTTAGAATTATAAAGCCAAATATAACAAACCCACAACCATCTTTACACTGAATGGGGAAATGTAGGGAGAATGGAGACTGAAGACCCCATTCTTGTCAAGGGAAACACCCCCAGACAAGGGAAAAAACAGAGAAATAAGCTGAGCAAATGGAATAAAAACAGTTTAGGTAGCTTACTTTTAAGCTAACAGTTAAATTACTTGTCTGGGAAGTTTCTGCTTTTACTAGAAGCCTAGCCTTTAAGGCAGAGGTCCTCTAACTTTTTAAACAGGGGGCCAGTTCACTGTTCCTCAGACCATTGGAGGGCTGGTCTATAGTTTAAAAAAAAACAATTATGAACAAATTCCTATGCACACTGCACATATCTTATTTTGAAGTAAAAAAACAAAATGGGAAAAAATACGATATTTAAAATGAAGAACAAGTAAAGTTAAATCAACAAACTTACCAGTATTTCAATGGGAACTATAGGCTAATGAGATGGTCAATGTTCGGTTCCATATTTGTCACTGCTAGTCGTGACAAGTGATGCAGGTGTGCATCAGTTAGTCTAGATCTGGTTGGAGATTTCAGATGTTTCATTTTAGAAAAAGTCTGTCCACAGACATAAGTGCTACCAAAGATGGTTGCCATTTTGAGTGCATGGTTCCTGAGATTAGAATATGTCTCAGAGGGGAGAGATGCATAGAAATTAGGAAGTCTGCTTGACTTGAATGCATCTTTCAGAGAGTCACAATTCTGCAGTTCAGCCAATTCCATTTGGTAAATTGTATTCACATTTTCAATGTCAATAGAAAATGGGTTATGGAAAAGTGGTATGTCCTGTCCATGGAGATGAAGCTCTTTAAATCTAAATTTTATACTCCTTTTGCAACTTTACCAGTGAATCCACACATGTTTTGTTTGGGAATGCAACCAATGGATTTTCTGCTAACAGATTTTGAGTTGTGAGGAGATGGCAGAAATTTTCCTCTTTCACTTGTTTGATGAGGAGGCCTAATTTTACTTCAAATGCTTTCACATGTGATTGCATATCACAGATGAGCTTTCCCTTTCCTTGAAGTTGCACATTGAAATTGAGTAGCTCTGTTACATTTTTCAGAAAGGCAAGGTGCCATTTCCATTCTGCATCATTGAGCTCTGGTACTTGTTTTTTGAAAGCAGAAAAGCTGTAATCTGTGGAAGTAGGTCATAGAAATGTTTCAAAATTCTCCCTCGACTCAGCCAATGGACTTCTGTATGGTACAGAACATTTTCACAGGCAACATTTAGATTTCAGACAGAAATTACTGAAATTGTCTGTGGTTTAGTGTATTACCTCTAATGAAGTTAACACAAGATACCACAGTTCTCAGAGTCCCACTTCAGTAATTTACTACACAGCACTTGTTGGTGGATGAAGCAGTGCATGGCTATTGGATGAGAATGGTTATATTTGTCAATCTCTTGGTTAATGTGAGCAATTACTCCTTTCTTAGACCCCACCATGGTAGAAGCATCATCAGTTGTCACACTGGCTAGTTTTGCCCAGTCCAGCTCCAAACTATTC
>CAUYPK010019077.1:0-38170 GCA_963574355.1 Loris lydekkerianus
CCAAGGAAGGGGAAGGGAGGGGGGAGGTTTTGGTGGAGGGAGGGTAATGGGTGGGGCCACATCTATGGTGCATCTTAGAATGGGTACAGGTGATTGCACTAATGTACACAGCTATGATTTAACAATAAAAAAATTCTTAATAAAAAAAAATCATTAAAAAAAAGAAAAACATATAAATGATCAACAGATAACATGCAAAACGTTCAACGTTACTATCATCAGGGAAATGAAATTCAAAACCACAATGAGATACTTATCACCTCACACCTGTCAGAATGGCTGTTATTAAAAAAAAGAAGAAAAAGGAAAGAAAAAGAGAAAAAAGACAACAAGTGCTGGTGAAAATGTAGAGAACTTGGTACTCTTGTGCAGTGCTGGTAGGAATGCAAAATGATACAGCCACTATGCAAAAGAGTATGGAGGCTCCTCAAGACAGTAAAAATACAACAACCATATGACCCAGCAATCCCACTTCTGATTATTTACCCAACGAATTGAAATCAAAATCTCAAAGAGATATTAGCACTCCCTGATCATTGCAGCATTATTTTCAATAGCCAAGATGTGGAAACAAGCTGTGTGTTCATCTACAGATAAATGGGTAAAGGAACTACAGTCTATATGTACACAGAATGAAATACTACTCAGCCTTCGAAAAAAGGAAATTCTGCAATATGTGACTACAGCATATAATATGGATGAACCTTGCGGACATTGTGCTTGGGGAAACAGGCCAGTCACAGGAAGACAAACATGGTATAATTTCACTTACACAAAGTATCTAAAATAGTTAAATTTATAGGATCAAATAGTGCAAAGAAGAGGAAATGGGAACTTACTAATCAATGGGCAGCAAGTTTCAGTTGAGCAAAATGAATAAGCTCCAGAGATCTGCACAACATTGCACCTCCAGTCAACAATACTATGTTGTACACTGAACAATTTGTGATGAGGATAGATGTCATGTTAAATGTTCTTACCACAGTAAAATGAAACTTTTTTAAAAATGCAATTGTGGCAAACCGGACAGAAGAGCACTATCACAAGAATAAATAGAACTTTAAAATGAATACTGCTTCTTCCCCATCATGCAAACTCATGCCCTCTTCATTAGACCAGTGTGCACCGAGAAGTTGGCTGGGCAATTTAAAAATCACTTCAGGGACTAAATACATCCTGCCCGCCCATAAGTGTAATCCACGAGAACCCGAGAGATTCTGGCTGTGAGAAGAAAAACTTTGACATAAGATTTCTAAAAGGATTTGGACGAGAGGGTAGCAAATTCAAGTGTAATAGAATGGAACCTCAGGAAATGGACAAATATAAATTAGGATAGAGAGACAGAAGTGACTCTCCTTTCTAAAAGGCTCCTCATTAACTTAATTGATAACATTCTGAGAAATTGTTGAAGGAATTGGAGAGTTGGAAGAATGGCTTTTCTTTGCTTCTGGGCAAGAAAAAGGATTTGTACTGTAGCAAGAAGTATTATTACCGATGAGTATTAAGAACTTTCTGGATGGTAAGGAAGGGAGGAATAGCATCAGACCGTGAAATTTCCTTGTCTAGGGGTATGATAGCTGAGGAGCCCACTATGAGAGATCAGGATTAACTCTGTCATCATTTGACATCCTCCCTCTGGGCCAACATCCCCCATGGCATCTTTGAAGTAGCTGTGACCATAGGGAAGTATGAAGACGAGCGTGAGGAATGGCTTCCTCTGCAGGGCTGGAGAGCTCCTTCCAGCCGGGACCACCCTTCTCTCAGAAAACCCCCCTTTTATGGAGCCATATGGTGTGTGCTGCTGCCAACACATATACTTCCAGAAACAGAGAGGGAGGAAGAGCTACCTGAGAGGGGGGTCTCCGCGGCAGCATGAAGTGGGGGAGAGGGTCCTCAGGAGGAGCGATTTATGTTTAGTTTAAATTTAAGCAAGTAACATACTGACATGGAACGAATGAAAACGCAAGCTAGGATGGAAGCTGCAACCTCTCTGTGGGATGGGGAGGGCTACTGGGAGGGGCGCTCCCAGGGCAGCTCAGTTTCCACATGCCTGTGCCGCAGGAAGGGAATTCTCCGTCCCCATAAAGCCAGACAAACCTGACACTTGAATCCCCCTCTCCCGGTGACTTGGGCACAGAGTGGCAGTCTGTGGCAGCAGAATTAATGTGGCTCTAAAGTAATTTGAAAATGCCAAGAGTAGCGAATTATCACATGACAATGCAAATCGTTCCTTATCTGGACTGTGCCACAGATGCTATGATTCATCATTGAGTGTTCAGCTGTATTTCCAAGTGAGATCTCAGTGAGAGGGTAGAAAGGCAGGGCTGAGGCTCACTCTGCCTGGAGAGATTTATAGCTCCTTTTATCCAGATGTAAAGCACATGAGGTCGGGAGGGGATATTAAAACTATAAAATCTCTATCTATCACATAGTCCATAGTAAAGGAGGGCCAAAGGACACACAAGCATACAGCTACATCCTCCAAATTCGTGGTCTTCATACATGTATATACCTTTATGAAATTCGCCCTTTACTTTACCTTCTTAACCTGGGTCAAGGCAAACTCTCCATCCATCCATTCATCCAGCCATCCACCCAGAGGTTTTTTCATATATTCACTCATTTTTAGTAGCTGTATTGGCAAACCCATTAAGCCTTTACTGCTGTCCACACACACAGCTTCTGATTAAGAAAAGGGGCCTACATGGGCTTTACCACTTTCTCTTTTTCTAGCATTTGTAGAGAGTGCTTGTCACAGAGGAGACACCAGCCTCGAGAAGTGGACTGGAGCCTGCTGTGTGACTGGAAAGCAATTGTCTGAAAGCTGGAACTTGAGGGATGCCATCCCCTAGACGGGACAGAAAGTGACACTTCTGCAGCACTCTCACCATGCCACCCCCATTATAAGTGCTTTATGAAGGAATAGTAATTCATTTACCATGCCTAGGGAATGTGTGTCACCCTGAGTGAAGGTCACTGACAGGTCACACTCTGTTTTGGGAAACCATTGTGGAGAGAAATCTAGTAAGCTCAGGGTGCACCCCGACGGGTCCACACCCAGGGCCCTTTGTGGGGTCCCTGCATATCCTAGTATTGGTCAAAGTAGGATCCAGGAGACTGCCAGGTAGCTTCCCTAACCTCCCCATGTTCCCAGATGCCCTGTGGTTCATCGAGTGTCTCTTCCTCATGACCTGAGAAGTAGGTGACTGTGTAAAGGGCTATTGTAGGAATAACTTCCTGAGCACCGGTGTTACTGGAGCACAGGGCGGGGGCAGGAGGGATGTCCTGCAGGGTGGGGGTGGGAGGGATGACAACCCTGGAAAAGATTTCCTGGGGCAGTGCCAAGCTGTATGGGTTTGCTAGGGCTACTGTAACAAATGGGACAGTTCTGCAGACAGAACTGAGATCAAATATCAGCAGAGATCGTCCCTCTGAAGGCTCTGGAGAAAGACCTGTTTCAGGTTTCTCTCCAGCTTCTGGTAGGCCCTTGGCTTGTGGCCACAGAACTCCACACTTCGCATGGTGCCCTCACCTGCCTCCAGTGAGACCTCACTTCATCTAACTAAATATGCAATGACCCTATTTCCAAATAAGGTCACATTCTGGGGCCCTGGGGTGTGAGGATTTCAATGTGTCAGTGAAAACACAGTGCAAACAATAATGTATGCTAAGTGGTCTGGACTTTACATGACTGTCCCAGGACTGCATCCCCAGCTCTGGGCCCCTGCATGTAAAATTTGGCCTTTAAAAAGCCCTCTGCTGGAGACATCCACAAATAATAGTAAGAGCTTACCTCGGAGGCCTCCCAGCCCGACACCTGTGCACGACACCTGTGCACACCTCAGCAGGGAAGACGCCACAGCTGGCCTCCCCAAAGCCTCAAGCACCCTAGTAGCATTTCCCACCCCTAGGGCCCTTTCATTGGCAGTTTCAGGAGATGTGTTGAACTGCTCCTTAAACACACAGGCCTTCCTTCGAGATGAAGCTACAGTGAAGAGTTTTGAGTTTCTGACCACCCTTTCATGCAGAGACACACAAACCTCCCCGCCCTCCACATGTTCCACTTCAGCCCCCCTCCCAAAAGGACTGCCCCAAAGATCGCAGGAGTTTTCTACAACACAAGAAGCAGAGAGCCAGGAGTAACCATCTGTAGGTCCTCAGCGACTTCCCCCAACTCTCAGCATCTAACCCAGCAGAGAAGGTACCTAATTTTTTAATCAGCTTTAATAAGGAATCGTTTACTCACAATAAAATTCGCCCAATTTAGCTTGCAGTTGAGTACATCTTGGCAAAATGTACAAAGACACGTAACCACCCCTACAATCATGATACGGAACACTTGTCACCACAAAACGTTTCCTTCTCCTTCTTTGCAAACCCTCGCCTCCTACCCCCTCCCTGGCAACCACCCATCTGCCTTCTGTCCCCATGGCCTTGCTTTTTACTGGAAGTCACAAAAATGGAATTATTAAGTATGTCATCTTTTGGGCTTGGTTCTCTTCCCCTATAATGCTGTTTTTGAGATGCTTCATGTTGCTGCTCATCCCAAGGTTCACTCCTTTTTGTCACTGAATAGTATTCCTTTCTATGCATTTGCCACAATTTATCCATTTTCTTGTTATTTAGACATCTGGCTTGTTTCCAGTTTAGGGCCAACAAGAATAAAGGCACCATCAACATTTGAGTCAAAGTGTTTGTGGGAACCCATGTTTTCATTTCTCTCGGGTAAATTTCCTTGAGTAGGATTTCTGGGTGGGAAAATAAAAATATTTTTACGTTTTTAAGAAATTGCTAAACTGCCTTCCCAAGTGGCTGTGCCATTTCGTATTCTCTGGAGCAAGGTATAAGAGTTCACGTTGCTCATATCTTCATCAAAACCTAAAATGATCAGTCTTATAAATTTTAGTGATAGTGATAGCTCATTGCAGCATTAATTTGAATTCCCCTAATTATTAATAATGTTGATCATATTTTCCTGTGCTCATTTGCTATTTATACATCTTCTTTGGTGAAGTGACTATTTAAAGCTTTTGCCCATTTTTTTAACCAGTGTGTTTATCTTCTTATTATTAAGTTTTAAGGATTCTGATTCATGAATGTATCTCTATGTATTTCGTAATTTCTTGCAGCTATGTTTCATGGTTTTCAGTGTGAAGGTTTTGCACATATTTCTCACACTTGGAAAAGAATATGTAATATGTTTTATAAATATTAATGATGTCAAGTTTGCTAATAGTCTTTATGAATTCTAGATTCTTATGGGTTTTTGTGTAATCATTCCATAAATTTTTGAGAAAGGACTGCTGAGGTCCCCAACTGTAATTGTGGGATTTTCTATTTCTCCTTTTGGTTTTCTGAGTTTTGGTTCATGTATTTTGAAGCTGTGTGTGGAGGTGCATACGCATCATATAAGGTTCTTCCTTATCTCTGGTAGTTGTCCTAAACCTCAAGTCTGATTTGTCTCATAGTAACAAAGCCTATCCAGCTTTTCTGCATTACTATAAGCACAGCGTATCTTTCCCCAGCCTTTTACTTTTAACCTATGTTTGTCTTTGTATTTAAAGTGGATTTCTTATAGGTAGCATACAGTTTGGTTTTGCTCTTTTAGATCTGACCTATCCTTTTATTTAGAACGTTTAGACTATTTACATTTAATGTAATTATTTATATGACTGAGTTTAAATCTACCATCTTATTGGTTTTCTATTTATGCTGTTACCTCTTCTTGCCTTTGTTTTTCTATTCTTTTTTTACTGCATTTTTAGGCCACCATTTTATCTGTAGTATGAGATACACTTCTTTGTTTTGTTTTTTTTTAGTCATTGCCTAGAGTTTGCTAACTTATCCCAGTCCACCTTCCAATAATGTTATACCTCCTCACGTGTAATACAAGAATCTTTAGATAGTATACTTCCATTTCTTCCTACCATCTCTTTTGCTGTTGTTATACATTTATTTCAATCAATGCTATAAATTACATTGTTGTTATTTTTACTTAAAACAGTTAATCATTTCATAATCCATTTAAAAATTGGAAATTATTTATTTTATATCCAGCCTTCTACATACACTTGCAAAACCCTTCATTCTTCTGCATAGATCTAAATTTGCACCTGTTCTCATATTTCTTCTGCTAAAAGAACTTATGTTTTCTTCCCCAGTTCTAGTCTGCTGTGCTATATTCCCTTCCTTTTTGCTTTTCTGAGAAAGTCTTCATTTCACTGTCATTTTAAAAGATACATTTTAACACTGATGAGAAATACTGTCTTTCTCTTCTATCTAAGGTGTCTGAGGAAAGTAAATACATAAAAGATACATTTGCTAGGTATAGAATTCTACAGTGAGAGTTCATTTTTTCTGTCATAACTGAAAAATGTTGTTGCATTATCTCCTGGTTTTTTTAGTTTATGACAAGAAGTTGGTTATCATTTTTATCTTTTCCCCTTTGCACAGAACATGTCTTTTTTTCTCTGGCTGCTTTTACAATTTTCTGATTATTCCTGGCTTTTTGCAGTTTGATTATATGTGTTGGTGTAATTTTTCTTGTGTTTCTTCTACTTTGTTGATATTGTTAGATCTGTGGGCTCACATTTTTCACCAAATTTAGAAACATTTTGGCCATTTTTTCTTGAACTATTTTTACTATCCCACCTTTTTCTCCTTTCTTTCTGCAAATTCCATTATATGCAATAGGCCACTTCATATAATACCTCTGGTCACTAATGCTCTGGGTTTGGGAGGAACGGGGAGATGATGTTTTTTTAGTCTTTTTCTTCTGTGCCTAATTCTACATCACTATTATGCTATTTCTTCAAGTTCATTGATTTTTACTTCTAAAACATCTTTTCCACTGTCAATTCCATTCAGGATATTTTTCATTTCAGATATATCATATTTTTCATCTCTAAAAGCTTCATTTGACCTTCTATTACCTATCTTCTATTTCTCTCCTACTTAGGTTTGGCTGTTACTGCACTTTCTTGGATGTTCAGATTATCTTCATAATAACTCTTTTACCACCCTTGTCTGCTGATCCATCATCTCTGCAATGTCTGAGTCTATTTCTTGGGGTTGATCTTTCCCTCCCTTGTTGATCTTATTTCTTTGCTTCTTTTAATGTCTTAAAGTTGCACGTTACTCTCATACACGGTTACATTAGCACTTTGTTAGGGCAGATTCAGAACAACTGTGAGAATCTAGGGATATTTTGGCTCTGCTACTGAGGATTCTACCCAAGGCCTTACTTATTAGGAGTTCTATGCTCTCTAGCTGGTGGGAATATAACCTGTTCCCACCCCTCGGTGAGCTCTAGCAATTGTTCTACTGCTTTAGTGGGTTTTCCCCAGCCAGAGTGAGTTTCCTTTCATGCATGTGATCAGCAGTCATACAAAGCTTCACAGAGATGTCTCTATAGATCACCAAAGATCATGCTCTGGGTGATTCCATCCCACCCTCTGTGCTTCTCTGCCCTGCCAATTCTAGTTACCATGGCCTCCCCAAAGTCTGATATCTGTCTTCTCAAGTGAACAAGATCACCAGCTACGTTTTTTTCACCACACCCTCACCGCACACTAGAAATTGTCTCAGGAGTACGCAGGTGCAACCCCAGAGTGCAATCCCGGGGTTCACCTCTTTTGTTCCCTTTCTCTCAGGGATCACACTCCTGTGCTACCTGCTTTCCAATGTTTAGAAACCAGTGTTTCCAACATATTGTTTTGATTTTTTAGCTGTGTAATGTGGAAGCATAAATCTGGTCCCATTTGCTCTATCGTATCTGTCAGCGGACGTCAGCACCAATAAAAATGGTGTAAGATAAATTTGCAGGCTAGATTCCCATATTTTCTTCCTGGGTCTACCCTATAATCCCATGTAATCTTACTGCTATCCCTTGCTTTCTGTGTATTTCCTTCGGCTTCTCTTCTAAACTGTCATATTTTAGAGCTACGAGAAGGGTCTCAGCACAGGTGCAGTGAGGAGGGTATCACTAGGGCCTTACCAACCTCAACCAACCAGGCTGCTGAAGAACAAAACTCAACGCCCTTGATGGAATGTGTTTGGTTAGATGTGCTGACCCCATTCCCTGGGGATGCCGAGCACAGCCTGAACTCCAGGTCCGTGCTGCTGCTCATGTGGGCACGTCGCTGAGCTCAGTTTTCTCCTCTGAGTATGGAGGGGTGGGGCTACATGACCTAGACGCCTTCTTCTACTTTCTATAGTTTATGCTCCCAGAATCCATCTGTGAAGTCAACCTGACTGTGGTCCCTTTCCACTCCATTTTCCTCCTGGGCAACTTTTGCATCTGTTCTTCTCTGTCCCCTGATTCTGAACACCACCACCCACAGTTCTCAATACAGGGTCAGGGGGTCGGGCTCTCCGTAGGAACTTTTTCCCCATGCTCTAATATGAACTCATTACAAAGTCATTGTCTTCCTGAGCCTTTTCTCTATTTTATTTCTTCAAAAGAACATATATATGTCAGCCCGTTTGCCAAATTCTCCCACCATATATGAATGCACGCTCCACATCCCTAGTGACTCCAACCCTGGCAAATCCAGCCTTTGCTCCCCTCCCAAGATGCACAGACGGAGGATCCCTCCTTCCCACTCCTTCTGTCCTACCTTGACAACTACCCATGATGCTGCAGTAGTCACTGCACAATAGCTCCAGGCTGGCACAGGGAGAAGAGGATTAGAGGGGGGCCAGAAGAGTTGCTGAGGTCACTTTAAAATAATGACCCCTATATCAAATATGCCCTGGTTCCAGTGATGGAGCCCTGAGAACACATTCCATTCCCAGTGGAAATCTAGTGAAGAAACCTATAAGATACAGACAATCATCTCTTGTTCTGACCACTGCATCCGTAGCTGACCTTGGGTGGACACATTCCTTCCCTTGACCTCTAAAATAGGGTGCACTGCTGCTGGATCCTCCATGAACTCAGGGTTGATGACAGGACAAATCAGGTCATAATCGAAAGGACAGAGTTTGCTGAATGCAAGGTGGTAGCAACAGTGCTGAGATAATTAGCTTTTCTGTGCTGATGAGCTGCAAATACACACACTGGAACTTTCTTTTCAGGCTTTCAGGTTGTTAAAAGATACTGTGATTTCCCAGTTCACCCCTAGAGTTTCTTTGTGTTATCCTGAAGAAAAAGAGAGGGGAGGGGGACAGATTTGCTCCACGGCTGCTATTTTAGTATCCAGAGGAGTCAGCCTTGTTGATTACAGAGAGATTGGTATCTCTTTTAGGGCTCAGTGAAGGTCACCTTCAAACCTTTTGGTGAATCAGAGGCACTTTTCCCCTGGTGCTCAGGCTTTACAGATCCTGGGGCCATGGGAGCCCAGGATGGGGTAGAAAGGGGCGCTATGCAGAAGGTGCCCTGAGAGCTAAAAGACAAACCCAGTTCTCTGGGTGGGAGAGAGGGAGGAAAAGGAAACAGGCGAGAAGGATTTTTAATGATACTTCCAGGGTACAGCATAGCAGATGTCTGGGAGGACTCTAACTGAGAAGTCATTTTTAATAATAATGCCCGTATCTGCATTGGATCTCCCCCAGGGAGACAGTGGGCTAACTGGGAGGGATGGGTTATAGATCGTCTGCTGGTGCCTGTGATTAGGATGCAGCCACTGCCTGGAGGCTGAGGCTAAGGAGAGAAGAGGTGGTCAGGAGAATTCCCAGGGATGCAATGGGGTTGCAGGAGCAGAGGGGAAGGGTATAAACCAAACACTGCTCTAGCCTCACACAGCTCTTGGAGGGAAGAGCAGGGATTGCAGCCTACTACAGACAAAACACAAGAGTAGTCGTTGCCCATCAGAGAAAGGAAGAGACCAGCTGTCGTGGAGAACAGTCTAAGCCATGCGGTCCTTGCACTCTGGTCTGGTCCCTGTCCTTCTCCACTCCCCGTGTCTCTCTGCCCATACCACAGGGCCTGTCCAGGTGCCCATATCCCAGGGCCCATATCACAGGGCCAGCTGCCCAGAGAAGGCCTTTATGGCCACCTCTGGGCTCCCCTAACATGCACCGTGTCTCTGCAGAGCCACTGACCTGCAAGGAGCCCCTGAAGAGAGGGCTTTGAAGGGATCCTTTTCTTACGGAAAGCAGGGAGGTGTGTTCTCAAGACACTTTCTATCTTACAGTCTGAGGAATTCCAACTTTGAAGGTCCTAGTGGGCCAGGGGTCAGGTTGAGGTGGAGAGGAGTTGTCTTTCACCCCTCATTTCACTGAGCCGTCCTGAGCCTGGCCTCTGGGAGCTGTCCATGGTGTGTGGGGAGTGTGTATTCACATGTGAGCTCAAGTCTAAGTGCTCTCCTTGCCCTTGGGGTAGCATGGTCTTCAAGTCTGATGTATGAAAGCTGGGTCCTGTCCCGACTCTCCATCAAAGTCCACACTTGCTGCAGTAATCTGTCTTTAATAACTTCCCCTACAGAGCAATAAAATGCCAATTCAGTTCTTTTGTTAAATCTAAAGTCAGCGTAACACCTCTCCTTTCCTTTGCTTGCTAATCAAACTCACATTTATCTCCCTGGCCTCGTCCCCAGCCTCCTCAGCAGAACCATCTGTGCCTGAGTAGACAAGCAGAGATGCTCAGATGGCAGGTCAGTGGAGAGACCTTGGGGAGAGGGAGACCCAAACAACGCACCCACCAACATCTCCAGGTTTTACACACCCTTGGCACTCTGAGAAAACCAGCTGTCTTTTGTACCACCGAAGTTCTTGATTTTCCCAATGTTGCTTTTCAGGTGGGCAGAAGGAAGTGGACAGGACTGCAGAGGCATTAAAAACAAGACCCTGATTAGAAGCCCAGCCCCACCACTTATGGGCTATATGACCTGGGCCAATCATCTAACTTCTCTGGATCTCAGTTTCCTCGTGTGTCCAATGGGATAATGACAATATCTTCATTGCCCATGTCAGCTGATTGATGGGGTTATTAATATTTGCATCCCATGGAACAGAGCCCAGCATTTCTCAACACTATATACCTATTTGCCACAGTTGGTTATTTCCTGCTTCCTACTCCCTGTCTTCCATCCAGCCCTCCATTTCCTTACTGAAACTACCTCTTCTCTGCTAGGGACACCTGGGGAACCTTGCCCTTTCAGGACAATGAAGGGTGCAAGATGCAAGCCATCTGGTGCCCCTCTGGGATGTGAACCTGGTGCGTGGGAGCAGAGAGACTGAGAACCACTGGCTGCAGCTGCCTCCTGGTCAGCCTCATTCTAACTGGACACCACCATGTGGCAGCTGCTTCTGGACCTCTAGGCACAGCCTTGGTTCTTACCTTTTGCCAAGCCAACCTTACCCTTCCATGCTGAGGGCCCCCTTTAGGTAAATTTTAACCAATTTGTTTTCCTTGCCTGCAAAGAGTCTTGACCAAAGTGGGAGGAGTTCAAGATTCAGATGCTTCTCCAGGGACAAGGGCTTCTGTCCTCCTGCCTCTGTGCCCTTTTCCCTGAATCTACCTGCCACGTGGCCCCTCCTCATTTGTTCTGTAGAAAAAAAAGAAGCTAAAGAAGAAGGGAAGGGAGTCACAAAAGGTCTAGGGAGGAGTGGAGCAACACCAGCAACATGGGACTGTGTGTCCTTCCTTGGGCTCAGTGGGCAGCTCTCCCCCCAGCCCACCTCAGCGCAGCTCCCCTTCAGCACACTGCCTCCTCCTGGTTAAGAGCCCTGTGCTGATGACAGGGAAAGAAGTGGGGAAAGGAAATGGCAGCTCTGACATCAGCCAGAGGCTGCAGGGCTCAGCTTCCAGCACAACGATGCTGAAGGAAAGCTGCCCCCTGCACGGGCCTCCCGGGGCCAAGCACCTGCATTTCAATCAGCTCAGTTCACCTACAGCATCGGTTCTCAGCATGTGGGTCGCGACCCCTTTGTAACAATGAAAATACATCCTATATATCAGATATTTACATTACAATTCATATAGTAGAAAAATTATGTTATGAAGTAGCAATGAAAATAATTTTATGGTCGGGGTCACCACAACATGAGGAACTGTATTAAAGGATCATGGCATTAGGAGGCATTAGGAAAGTTGAGAACCACTGCCCTAGAGGACTTCTCTGGGAGAAGTTTCTAACTTGCCAAAAGTAATTTGCCCCAGATTCAATTGATGAGAAGCCAAATCACCATTTGAAGATGAAATTGATGAATTGACTTTCCTTGAATTGATTTGTGATGAATTCTCTCAGGGACCCTGTGCCCGGAACCACACTTAGAAAAGACCTACTCTAAAATATTCAGGACGTCTCAAGAGTCTGTTATAAGGGGAAGGCTGAAGCGGTGGACAGGGAATTACCTCACATTTAGGGACGACCTACTGTGTTCAGGAGCTTTAGGTACATGACCTCACTGTGCCCTCCACACCAAGCCCATGAGCCAGGAATCGTCCATTTTATATGTGGGAAAATGAAAGCTTGAGAGGTAAGGTCCTGGGCCCTGGCTTCTAACTCCAGAACCCCAGACTTTTCCTTTAGGTCCTGGAACCTCCTTGCTGTCCACCCCTTTTCCTGCCCTGGGCCAGGCCAGGGGAAGTGACCCAACTGGAGAGAAATATTTTACATGCCCATGGAGGTATGCAGAGCAGCCTCCAGTCTGTAATCATGCAGCTCACCAAAATCCAGTGAAGAAAACTGGTGTTCAGGAGTCCGGGGTTGGGGAGGGGGTCTGCCATATGCCAGGCATTGTCACACACATCCAAGGGCTAAAATGAGCCCCCAGCTATGAGGCCAGGATTACCAGAGATCAGAAAACCAGGGCTCCAAGCAGTTTGCCTCTCACCCAGGGTCAACAGCTCCCAACTGTTGGTGACAGGTTACCACCTGCCACGTTGCTTGCTTTCATGGTGGCAACCTTTGCACCGACATCTTCAGACTCATTTGGTTCTGTATGTCTCACTTGCCAAAAGTAAGTTGCCCAAGACTCAACTGATGGGAAGCCAAATCACCATTTGAAGATGAAATTGATGAACTTGCTTTCCTGGCCTCAGGAAAGTGATTCTCAGTCTCTCTGCTCCCACGCACCACACATTACAAGTAAATGAAGGTGCAGGCAGGTGAGCCCATGGTTGGCTTGGTGTCCTAACAAAGCAAGCCTATGCCCTGACGAGCCATGTAATCTTCAAGCCTCTTACCTCCCTGGTCCAATATGTGGTCTTCTTCCCTAAGATTCTAAGGATTGAGGACTTGCCTATTTGCCATATTACCCTCAAGGACCGTGGTTCCCCCAAGCCCACTCCGAATCCATTTGAAGCTTTCAATAAGTCAGCTCATGGCAGTATCCAAGGTGATTGATTGAAGGGCTGCTGTCAGAGGAGAAAGAATGGACCACACTCAGGGACCTGAGTGGCAGCTGCACCACTTGTCCCTGAGATGCAGACCTCACCCTCAAGCCACCAGCTTCCAGATGTCAGCAGCATCAGTACTCATCAAGGGCTGCTTAAATTTCCCTCAACATCTGATGGCTGTCAGCAGGGAGGGCGCTGCCAATTAGCCCATCAGTGAGAATCAGATTGAAGGCCATAATTGCTCTGGGACCCATGTGAAAATGTCAGCATTCTGTAGGAGGTTGAGAGGCCAGAGAGTAGGGAGCAGATTCCCTGACTCTAAGAGAAGTGTCAGTCTTAATGGGGGATAATAAATACATAATTCTTTTAGCCCCTGGATGTTCTAAATAAAGGAAACTAAATCCTACAAATTCCTTCTCTCTGATACCTTTCAAATTCCTTGCCTCCAAGGCCATTCCTTAGCTCTGATCTTCTCTAACTGGGAAGATATCAACCACCTCCTAAATTCTCTTTCTGCCTTGACTAGGGTCCCTTCCAATTCACTTTTCACACTCCAACAGGGTGATCCACTATGTGTCAACTGAAGTTGATCTAGAATGCCGCGTGCCAAGGGCAGCAGTCTCTAGATTGGCATGTATGTGCCCCAGAAATACCTAAGACACATTGGGGTGTAGGAAGAAAAATAATACAACTTATATTTCTATTTATTTTCTAAAAACAAAAAGGAGATGAAGTTTAATGAATATATACTATGCCTCTGGACAGTGGCAACCCTGATCAGCTCAGGTGGTGCCACAAAAGGGGAGTGGAGTCCCACAATGAAGGGGCTGAAATGCTCCTCTTCAATCCTGCAGGCCCAACCTTCCTGCTCTTAAGTGACCCTCAGTAGCATTAAATCAGATTAATTGGAAGCCTTGATTCATAACATAAGTCATCATCAGTTCTTCATTCATTTACATATGTATCTATTTTTTTTTTTTTTTCAGTTTTTGGCTGGGGCTGGGTTTAAACCCACCACCTCTGGCATATGGGGCCAACACCCTACTCCTTGGAGCTACAGGTGCCACCCATGTGTATCTATTTTTTACAGTGGTATAAGCCTATGAAGTCTCCCTCCATCTTGAAGACTGGGACCTTGATGATAACTTCCACCTAGCCACACAGTCATTCTCCACCCCATCATCCTGCTGCCCCAACTCACGGCAGCCTTCCCCCTGAATCACAAGTTGTTGTTCCTTTACCTCCTTTGACTATAGTGTTAACTCATCTATAGGCATTTCTTAAAATTAAAGATTTTTATTTTAGTTCCTTTTACCATTATAAAAAGGGTATTGTGCTGTGTGGAATATTCATCTCCTTTCTGTTCCCCCACTTACTATAACTTTGCTAAGATTCATCCATATTGATACATCACAGAGTTTCATTCATTCTGACTGCTGTGCAATATTCCACTGTGTGACTACATTATAATTTACTTATCCACTCTCCTCTTTAACGACATTTGAGTTGTTTTAACTAATAGATAAAATAAGACTTTATTATGAAATTTAAATAAAAAAATACAAAAATCTAGGAATAGCCAAGACAATCTTAAAACATACATATTCTCCAGAGGGACTCACATAGAGAATATGTAAAAAAATCAAAATTCAATGAGGATAAGACAAATGACCCAATAGAAAATGGGAAAAAGATTCAAACTTAGATAAAAAAAAATCCAAATGGGCAATAAATACATGAAAAAATGCTCAACGTCACTGACTTCAAAGAAATACAAAATAATACCATAATCATAGTAAGATATAACATCACACCCAACACAAAGATGGAAATTAGAAGGACTGACAATACTAAGTGTTGGTGAGGATGTGGAGAAAGCAGAACTCTCAAACTTATTGTCAAAAATATAAATTAGCAAAACACAGTCCTTCCTTAGCTGTTGTTTCATTTTCTGTGCTTTTTCTGTTCACAGTTTCAGTTGCCCCTGGTCAGCTGGGGTCTGAAAACAGGTGAGGACAGTACAGTATAATAAAATACTCTGAACCACATCCACATAACTTTTATTACAGTATATTGCAATGATTCTTCTATTTTATTGTTAGTGCTGTTAATCTCTCATTAAGCCTAATTTATAAATAAAACCTTATTATAGATATGTACATATAGGAAAAAACATTGCATATATAGGGTTTGGTATGATCTGTGGTTTCAAGCATCCACCAGGAGGTCTTGGAATATATTCCCAAAGGATAAGGAGAGACTACTGTATACTGTATGATCCAGCTACTAGATATATAGCTGAAGAAAATTTACACATACTAAAAGACAGGCATAAGAATGTTTATAGAAGCACTATATACCAAGTTTAGTGACAGTTATAGAGGTAAATTCTAACCCAAGGGCAAACACACACACATCCTTCAGCATACCTTGGAATTCCCTTTTCCCCAGCAGGGTGTATGGCAAGAGTATTTCTGGATGGCATGGGGTCACCCAACCCTATATAGAAAAAGTCATTGTGTTTCTAGAATGTCCATTCATGGATCCGGTGCTAATATCTACTCAGCAGGGGACTTTTTTTAAATAAAAAAAAAAATTATATTTTTGACTTTAGGTATTCAACACATTACAATTACATAATTACAACTTAATCGTAATCCTTGGTCATGACCTATGGCCAACATTGTTCCATGCATAGCCTTCTTGTTCACTCATTCATTCATTTATGCATGCATGCATTCATTTTTATTTACCACTGTGAAGGAATGTCTAAGGCTGGGCAATTTATAAAGAAAAAAGGTTCATTCTGCTCATGGTTCTGAAGTCTGTACAAACAGCATGGTGTCAGCATCTGCTTCTGGTGAGGGCTTCAGGCT
Organism: Loris lydekkerianus; assembly: GCA_963574355.1. Lineage (NCBI taxonomy): Eukaryota > Metazoa > Chordata > Mammalia > Primates > Lorisidae > Loris > Loris lydekkerianus. Next base: position 16,162 of record CAUYPK010019077.1, read on the forward strand.
ACTTTTACTCACTGCAGAAGATGAAGAGAAGCTGGTGTGTGTAGAGACCACATGGTGAGAGAGGAAGCAAGGAGCAGGGAGGTGCTTTTTGACAACCAGCTTTCTAGGGGAACTAGTACAGTGAGAACTCATTCCCTCCCAGAGGGGATTAAACTATTTATGAGGGATCCTGCCCATGACCCAAACACCTCCCATTAGGCCCCACCTCTAATATTGATATAAAATTGCAACATGAGCCCTCAGGACACAAACATCCAAAGTATGGCCCCATCTAGCTCAAACTTCAGCTTTACATGAAAAATGTGTCCGTGTCTGTGTCTCTGTGTGTGTGTGTATATGTGTGTGTGTGTGTGTGTGTGTGTGTGTGTGTGTGTCTGCATTCCTCACCTCTGCTGGCCTGTCTCTGGGCTCTCACAACCTCTGCCAGTTGTAACCAGTACACTAATCCTTTTCCTTTGCTTTCCTTTGTTTTATTTCCCAATTGCATCACCACCTACCATGTAGGCCTATATTATTTATTTCTTATTTGTAATTTTGAAGTTTGGTGTGTGGCTTTCTAGGACTGGTTTTTCCCACTCTTTGTGGTCTAAGATTCATCCATGTTGGTACATTTAGTTTACTCCTTTGTATTTTCCCTGCTGTAAAATATTCCATTTGGGAGAAATATCATAATTTATTTATCCATTCTTTTCTCAGTGGACTTTCAGGTTGTTTCCACACAGTACTGCTATGAACAGTCTTGCCGAAATCCTAACACTTGACCTTTCTAATGTAGTTAAGGCTATATTGTTTCTGGGCATGAATTTTTGGAAAGGTAATAAAAGTAATAATAATCTTGGGGTAGTGATAGTAGGTATTTGTCTCGTGTGTTACCTGTTACAAAGCACTTTTATCAACATCATCTAATTGGATGACTCCAGACACAGGAGGCCTATCTCGGGGTGAGGAAGTACCCCAGTAATGCCCCTTTAGGTCTTATTTAGCTAGTTATTCTGATACACGCCAGGACCTCAGGGCTTGATTACCATTTCTCTCACTGTAAAAACCTAGTTTTGTTGCAATACATCATTAAAATTGGGTGGGTAATTTATGTTGGTGGGCATTTAAGGAAACTGTGGCAAATAAAAAGGCCATCCAAGGGAATCCAGACCAGGTATTACCTTAGGCTGCTTTTCTCACTCTCTGGCCAAAAGCAAGAGCCTCCAGGATGGGCAGCAGAGGGCCTAGCACAGTCCACCAGGAGCCCTCCTCCCACCAGGAGAGTGGGTCGTCCTTGCCTCTTCCAAGCTGTTGGCCTCTCCCATGTCAGTTTCTGCCCTGTGAGGCCAGGCTTACTCAGCGGCAGAATGCCAGCCCTTCTCTGCTTCCCATCCCTGTCATTGGATAATGGATACCAGCTAAGTGATGAGCTGGTGCCAGCAACCTCCCAGCAGATATTCCCCCTGGAGCTTGGATCAATAACACTTAGCTGCAACTTTCCAGCTAAGAAGTCAGGAGAAGAAGGAAACCCAGCCCGGGCCTTTCCCTCAGGGAGATGCTGCTCTGACAACCCCAAGCCCACCCTCACAGGCTCTTGATATCTCCCACCCCTCATGCAGGACTGAGGCCTTGTGTCCACATGAGACTAATCACCCTCTGTCCTCAGTCCATGTCCCTCCACCTCCCCTCAGAATGGGACTGTTAATCTCCATCTCCAGGAAAGAGCTCTTGCCCTGAGAGCTCTGGCTTGGGCAGCTCGGAGAAGCCAAGGGAACACTGTGCTCTGGAGCCCTCAGCGGCAGCATAACCTTGAGCTGCACGGCTAGAGAGGAAGAGCGGGGAAGAAGAGGCATTTCACACAGAGACAGTCAATTTGACAAACTTCACTGTGCTCTGTCCAGTCTAGGCACAGTCAGCCCCAGCCTGGTTCTGAGAATGCCATCCTTTGTACCCTTAGAGGTCATGCAGAGTTGAGGAGATGACGACAGGTGGCACGCACAAAGTGCTTCCTTGGTGTCAAGCTGTGCTCATTGAATCCCACAATGAGTAACCCAGGAGACCTGGGCTATCATTTCCACTTTGGAGACAAGGAAGTCAAGACACAGGGAGGTGAAGTGACTTGCTCTGGGTCACAGGGGTAGGATACATAGAGCCAGGGCTGACTCCAGGCCACCTAGCTCCAGAACGCATAGCAAGGACCTCTCCACCAAGCCGCTTGCATGACACTCCACCCCCCTGGGCTGGAGCAGGGACTCTGGAGGCAGATGTTCCTGGCTCTGGGTTCAGTCCTTGTTTAGCAATAATGGAATGGGTACATTTCTCAGTCTTTCACTTCTCTGAGGCTCCTTTTCCTCGTGTGAAAAATAGAAATAATACTCAAATGGTTGTTGTAAAAATAAAAATGAAATAAAGTACACAGTTGGTGTTCAATAGGTATTTATTTCCTCACTGGGCTCTAGGGCCCCTTGATCCACTCTGCAGAGTCAGGCCTTCTGAACAAGGCCAGGAAAACCATGGTCCACCTTTGTGTTCCTGGTGTCACCTCCCTGGTCTGTCAAAGCCTCACCTTCCTCCTTTCTCTTCCCAGGTTCTTCTCCTTGATACCCTCCCAATATCCCAGCCTTTTCAAAACTGGGGGCTTTACCCACTTCTCCACCCTGATCCACCTCTACTACCCCTCCCAACCTTCCCCATCACAGCTGACACCTGCCAATGTCTGAGGCCATTCTTCAAATACTGGCAGGGGCTGTGTCCTCTTCAAGGGAGGCTGGACATTGTCATCTGGAAACACTACTTTGCTAATCCACAGCTTAGATCTGTGACAATATGAGCTTCTTAAAACAGCCTTCTCAGTTAAACATCTCATTTGTTATGCAAAGTGACATAGCAAACCACTCCAAGCTTAAAGACTTTGTACAACAGTGATCATGGAACATCTCACAATTTTGGTGAGTCAGGAATTCAGATAGGCACTGGGAGGATGTCCTGTCTCTGCTCCATGAAGTCTGGGGTCTCAGGTAGAAAAGTTGAAGGCAGAGAGGCTGGAGTCATCAGAAGGCTCAAGTGGGGCTGGAAGATCCACTTTCAAGGTGATTCACTCGCTCATACCATGGACAAGCTGGTGCTGGCAATTTGATTCCTCTACCTGTGGTCCTCTTAAGTGGGCTACTTGAGTGGTGAATTAGTCTTCTGAGATCAACTGTAACAAAGTATAGCAGACCAGTGGCTCAAACAACAGAAATTGATTTTCTCACAGTTCTGGAGGCTAGAAATCTAAGATCAAGGTACCAGAAGAACTGTTTCTTTCAAGGCCTTCCTCTTTGGCTTACTGGTAGCTTCCCTTTTCCCTATGTCCTTCCCTCTGTGCATTTCTGTGCAACAATCTCCTCTTCCAATAAGGATACCAGTCACATTAGACTCTGGCCCACCCTAAAGACCTCATTTTAACTCACCTCTTTAAAGGCATTACTTCTAACTAGGGTCACATTCAGCAGTACTGGAGATTAGAACTTCCATACGTGAATTTGGAGAGACACAGCTCACTTCATGACAAGTGTTCTTGTGAAATGGTGATTGGCTTTCCTCAGGGGGTGATCAAAGAGGCCAGAGTGGAAGCTGAAACATCTTCTATCACAGCTCAGAAGTCACACAGCACCTAATATCCTCTTGATTTCACAAATCAGCCCTATTCAGCATGGGAGGAAGCTATTTAAAGACAGGAATTCTGGGAAATGAGGATTCACGGGGCAAATAAAAGCTTCCTCCCACATTTGCCACACAGCAGAAAGACAACCTCCTCTGAAAATGAGGACCCAGCAGGCTTCCTTCCTGCTCAGCAGGCGAGTAATGGTTCCAAAGGAATACAGAAGAAGAAGTGGGCAGTGTTCTTCTCAAACCTCTTGGGGGGAAAACTTCATTCCCACAACTGGAAATCTCAGTTGTGCAGAGGGTCTCCATTCTGGCTCCTGCCTTGCCCTACCTGCCACATGGTGCATTGCAACTGGGAGCCAGGTTTCGTTTTCCTAAAGTAGACACTGCCAAGTCGACACAGATGAATAAGGTGCATACAAGACCTGCTGTTTGCAAGTAGCTTGTGATGTAGCACCTGGCATTGAACAAGTGCACAAAATAATAATTCCCAAGTTAGACTGTGACTGTTAAATCCCAGAGCACATTGGGCTATATTCTCGGCACAGGAAAGGGAGATTGTACTCCTTTGTTCTGAGTAGATGTGACTTCTAAGAGAACACTGTTATTCCTTCTCTCTTATCTGATGAATCTGCATAGAAACAAAATCACGTGCTCAGCTCTGATGACTCAGCAGTCATCTGTAAGCAGATGTGGACTTTCCATTGACCAGGTGCTGAGGTTATAAAATAGGCCCTGGGTCCTACCTTGGAGTCCTCCACAGGCCACACAGGTGTCCCCTCCTTCCTCAGTGTGTACTCCCCAGGCTTCACACCAGAGTAGCCAATCCTCCCTAGCTGCTCCCATTTCCCCCATCACCTTCCTTCTAAGTGAAAACTTACCTGGCTGACGTTTGGGGGAGAAGGGGGAGAAGGGCTCATCTTGTGATGTTACATTGCCTTCATCAGAATCTTTGGAACTGATCTGAAATTCTCACACCCCCACCCTGAAAAAGGAGGGGGCCATTCCTCCAGCCCCCGCTAGCCATACCCCCCATTCACCTCATCCATCATCCCGACAGGTGGGCCCTGGAGAGAAGCCATAAGCAGGACAGGGGTAATTAGGATCCATTAAGGAGATGAGGCTGAGCTGCAGGGGGGACCATTCATGCCTAGGCACCCTCTTCTAAATGGGGCTATCAGCCACACAGAGCTTTTGAGTTCCTGGGGAGGCCCAGGCAGCCGGTAAACAGCATCATGAGCATTGTGAGTACAGAGAGGCCTGAAGATGAAGCAAGAACCATAAGCCAGCATTCCAGCAGATGGGAGGGGGTAAAGAAGGGGAAACAGGACCTCCCAGCAGGATCTGATAGGAAAACTTGTTCCTGAGCCCAGGAATCAGCTTATGAATCCTAACTCTGCAGCCAAGGCAGCTTTCAGCAGACCCCCAACATAGCTTCTCCCAGAACCGAGCTTTGTAGCAGCAGGGAAAAAGCCATGCTGGGATGTGTGGCTCCTGTGGTGCTGTCTCCAGAAGGCCCTTACCAGATAGCAAATGTATTCCTTAAAAGGGTTACAGATTAACCTCTTAGCAGCTCATCGAGTACCTTCTTCCTGATCAATCAGTCATGTTGGCTAGCATCTCTGAATGAGAATGCTCCATGGTGAGGCCACAATTTTATTTTTCCTATTTTGCTTGATCAGGTTAGAAAAATTTGGGGGCCAGTGTGGATAGTAACAAGGTGGAGGGTAGGTAAAAGGGGGACCAAGATCAAACTCACCTTCTCTTAAGCCAGGCCTGCCTCTGCTGGAGAAAGACAGAAGTTGTTCTAGAAAACTGGGCCAACCTTGGGGAGAGGCAGTGGTCCATGCACACTCATGCCCGTCCTCCAAGCACAGGTCATGCTGAGAGCAGAGCTCTCAATTTTCAAGTGGTACCCAGTCACCAGAAGCCCTCAGAGCCCTCCATGACAGGTTCTAGCTGTTTTGTCCTGTCAGCTCCTCCCTTTGGAGCAAGGAAGATGGAGTAGCCACAACCCCAATGCAGGTGCATGGAGCAGATGACAATGGTTCCTGAATCTAGGCACAGAGCTTTGCCATGCACAAATGACTCCATCCTCATGGTGGTAGCAGCAACATTTAACCTCCAACTTCCTGCCAGGAGATAGTTTACCACCAAGTGACATGCCCAAGTGTTACCTAATGAAGAGGGTCTGGCTGCCTGTCACTGTCCAGCCAATATGCGGAGATAGAGGGTTAAGTCCAATGAGCTTTATTATCAGACAGCCAGAAACTCTGGAGAACAGTGAGAGTAGCCTCTCTAAGACTATTCTGCCTTTCCATTTCTAAAATGACAGGTTTATACATAAAAGTTCAAAGGAAAAATCATGTTAACCCTATCTTAAACAAGAATAATCAGCATATCCCATGACCCATCACAAACAATAATTGACATAACCCATGACCCCAAACAACATTTCAAATTCAAAATTTAACCTCCTAAATCAATGGCTCTAAACTACTCAAGACATACACTTTTAAGTTAGAATCGAATTTGCAAAACAAGGATGAAAGACAGAGGTGAAGGTCATGTAGGACCTAAACCAGCCAGAGCAGCTGCAGTGTCAGCCCTCCCCTGAGTGATCCCACTTATTCTCACTGCACGCATGCTCACAAGGTGACACAGTTCAGCCGAGTCTGGACCAAACCAGCTCTCTTTCCAGCAGAAAGCTCAGTTCTTTACTACGTGAGACTTGTTCATATCATATAAACCCCAGCAAGTGCTCTAAAACTTCACACCCCTTTCTGTCTGCGTGAGTCTGAACTCTTTGTTCACTCATTTATTCAGAAAATATTTGAGAGCTGATAAGAAGTTGATCCTGTGACCTTGACACCTCTACCAAGCCCTCAGTGACACCACCTACAGGCTAAGCTCACCCAGGGGTGGGACAGCTCACCAGACAAATCTGAGTTTAAGTGGAGTTGCTGAGATGATGTTGATACATTCTGTGGCTTGAAAGCTCCAGGAAGTTTCCTCCTTTGGTCATTTAGTTGAAGCCCCAGAATAAGAAAGCAAGACACAATCTGAATATAACCCCGTGCATTTAATGTAGGTACAAATGCTACCTGAAATATATTTTTGTTGGGTCTCTAGTTAGATTCCTTTTTTCTTTTCATTTCCTTCTCTTTCTTTCTTTTTTCTTTTTCTTTTCTTTTTTTTTTTAAATGACTGTACACCCAGCTCCATGTCTAACTAGGTCATGTCTGAAAGAAACTAGAAACATGGCGGTAAATGACCAGGGACAGCAGCCCAGGACCCTCGGGAAGGCACCCATCAGCTTCTTCTTTCCCAAGGTAGCAGAACTGGATCTTGGGTGCCTTCGTCTGGCTACGCCTCCTGCGGGGTCTGAGCTGTCTTTGTCCTCCATTGCTGTATTTAAGTCAAAGTAGCAATTAAGCCCACATGAGACTAGGAGATGGGAGAAGCCACTTACTAATGTGCTAAGGGAAGAAACAAAACATAAATAATCCTACCGATGTTTGATGCTAAATATAAGGGAGACTAGTAATTCAGACAGGCAGAAACTTCTGAATCTCTTGCAAAGCTCCCCAAGGCAGAATGGCAGTGAATGGCCACGTATTTGCATAATGACTTTCTTGTTTCCTTTGTTCTTTTTGTTGCCTCCACTAATTACTTTTAGGCACCAGGTTATTTCCCTCCTTCCTCTGAAAGGAGCCAGCCCCCTTGATCCAGAAAATGGTAACTTTCACCAGCACCATGCTGCCATGCTGTTACACATTTACACATTTGGAGATATGGAAAGAGAAAAGCTTTAGATGAAGATAAGCCCAGTAACTCTCTTTCTGCCCCTTTCTTAAACCGGTTATGGATGATTTTCTCCAGGGCTGGCTTCACAGCTGTGCCACCTATTGCCACGCAGCTGCCCCATGCTTGTGGGACTTAGAAAGGTTTGATGTCATGAGACCTACCTCTGCCGCCGCTGTCTAGAATTTCTCAACATTTTTAAAAAGATTTTCATTAATCACTTGGCCCTGCAAATTCTGTGTGCTCCTCTCACTTGAGTCAGGACTGGTTAATATATGCTTAAGTGCAGTGGCAAAGTAGACACCACGGGGGACAGTCTGCCAAGAGCCCGATAGGCACCCACCGTCTGCCTCCTCTGGTGTGCATTTACATAGGTTACCCCCGCACCCATGACCCATGGAAGGGGGACGAACCCTCCTACCCAGGATACGATCTGATGCCAAACCTAGCTGACAATCTAGCCTGGCTCTTTCATGAAAAGATGGAACATGGAGAAACCCAGAAGTTTCTATCTGGATGGGACTCTTAATTGCTGAAGTCACTTCCTCTGTGGAGAAGCCCCCCCTGAATTGAAGAGGTATTTCCCTGGTGCTGAGGACTTTAAGGGTCCCCCTAAAAGGGGCATGGGACTGCCCTACATGTCATTCCTGCTCCTTCATTAATCTATTGTTACAATAGACATGGCTGTATCACTCTAGGCCATCCTAGCCTTGGGAGAGCTGAGTGTAAACAAGAGAGACCCAATATAGGCCTCATGATCTTATGGTCCCCTCACAAATATGACCCGATGCCACATCCACCTATCCCCAAGTCTACCCACGTGGAGCAGACAAACCCTCGAGTTCCTGCTTGGAGCTTGGTGTTAGCCCTCTTAGATTATTTGGTCCTCTTCTCTGCCAGCTCATGTCTGGATAACTGGATCTCCAGAATCCTCAAAATACGTTTCTAGCAGGAGTCCTTCCCTAACTCCTAATCACTGTCCTGTGTCACTTCACTCAGCTGCCTCTGTGCTGCAACCACCTAGGGACTCAAGTGACTCCAGGACTCCCTGTGTTCTTCAGTGGCTATGATGATTGTAATTTCCTGGCTTAATAGAAGGTTCAGACCAACCAGGGGTCTGTTTTCCTTCATATCTTATTACTGTGCCTAAAGTAGCTGGTTCTATTCCTGACCAAACAAATCTACTGTCCTTCTCTTTCTGCCAGTAGAACCCAGTTTTGATTCCATATTGACACTTTTCTCTGAGGTCATCTGCTTGTGAAAAGTGAAGTGTGGATCTTTTTCTTTTTTTTAAATGTATTTCTTTATTTATTTTTTATTGTTAAATCACAGCTGTGTACATTAGTGCAATCAAGGGGTACAATGTGCTGCTTTCATATACAATCTGAAGTATTCTCATCAAACTGTTCAACATAGCCTTCATGGCATTTTCTTAGTTATTGTATGTAGACATTTGAATTCTGCCTTTAGTAAGTTTCGCCTGTACCCATTCTAAGATGAACAGTAGGTGTGGCCCCACCCATCACCCTCCCTCCATCCTAACCTCCCCCCTCCCTTCCCCTTTCTTGGCCCCTTCCCCATATTCTTGTGCTATATTTGGGTTATAGCCTTCATTTGAAAGCTATAAATTAGCTTCATATTAGGGCTAAGTACATTGGATACTTTTTCTTCCATTCCTGAGATACTTTGCTAAGAAGAATATGTTCCAGCTCCATCCATGTAAACATGAAAGAGGTAAAGTCTCCATCTTTCTTTAAGGCTGTATAGTGTTCCATGGTATACATGTACCATAATTTGCTAGTCCATTCGTGGGTCAATGGGCACTTGGGCTTCTTCCATGACTTAGCAATTATTTACTACTGATTTTATGCTCTTAAAAATATGGCCAATTTTAATATATTTCACCATCATAATATACAAATTCTAAAAACCTGTAGTAGTATTTATTGTCATTATGCGACTTCCATTTCTAAACTATTATTTATTTCCAAAATTTACAACTAGTTCTTAGAACAAGGCATTTGTAAGAAGGAGAGAAATTTTTTTCTTTTAGGTTTACTTTCAGTGTATTTTATTTTTATCATATCTGGCTGATGAGGATCTAACACAGGGGTTCTCAACCTTCCTAATGCCGCGACCCTTTAATACGGTTCCTCATGTTGTGGTGATCCCGACCATAAAATTATTTATGTTGCTACTTCATAACTGTAATTTTGCTACTGTTATGAATCATAATGTAAATATCTGATATGTGGGATATATTTTCATTGTTACAAAGGGGTCGTGACGCACAGGTTGAGAACTACTGATCTAGCTAGTCATTTTGCCCAGTCTTATAACTCTAATGACTTCTGAATTTTCATATTTTATTTCAAACAATAGTTTAACCAATTAAACACAGTAGACCCTCCATAGCTGACCACCTCTTTAAGTTGACCTAATTTTCCTAGGTAAGGATATACACCACATACACTAAGGACTAGTTCCTTACATGGGGTACCTTCCTTACCCACCACCATGTGTTGACCATTTTGTTACAGTCCATTGGGTGGTCAACTTGCAGAGGTCCTACTGTAAGTAAATGCTTTTGACAACAGCTGTTTATCAGACAGACATGATACTATGTTGTAAAATAGCGTGCATTGTTGTAAAATAGTGTGTGTTTTCATGGTAATACCACATGGGGGAATCTTGAGAACCTGCCTTTCCCTTAGTCTGAGAGTTGAGACAGAATTAGACTGTACATTGGACTGAAAGTTCTTGGATTCTGCATCCTGCTAGTGTCAGCCCAGATGGACACACAGACACTAAAGAGTCTCCATATGTTTAATTTGTCCTTTTGTTTCAATAGCCAACCAACAGAGTTTGGAGAAAATATCAAGCTGTGCCTTTTTGGCATAAAATGTTTAGTTTGCTACCTCATCATGTGCTAAGTGCTAAATAACTTCCCAGAAATTATTATTTTAGAATACTTAACCATGCAGGTTGTTAGGAATGTAATTGTTAACATTGCGGAATGAGAAATAAGCACTGTTCTTTTCATTGTCTAAATTCACAGCCTGTGCTTGTGTCATCCAACCATTTAGCTAAGCATCTGATCTGGATTTCAAATCCTAATCCTTTTTTCCTCAGGATTTTTTTTTCCTGGACAGCTGTGATATCTCTGTCCTGATTGTTTTGCTTCCACTCTTGGCTTTGCTATTGTCCATTCTCTACACTGCAGCCAGTGCATTCTTTCTAGAATTGTCTGCATTGTCCCAGATGGTAGCCATTAACCATATGTGACTATTTATATTTAAATTAATTGAAATTAAATTAATTAAAAGTTGGTTTTCAGTCACAGTAGACACATTTCTAATACTTAATAGCCACTTGTAGCTAGTGGCTATCAAATTGAGCAACACAAACGTAGAACATTTTTTTTTTTTTTTTGAGACAGAGTCTCACTATGTCCCCCTGGGTAGAGTGCTGTGTTGTCACAGCTCACAGCAACCTGAGGCCCTTGGGCTTAAGCAGTTCTCTTGCCTCAGCCTCCCGAGTAGCTGGGACTATAGGCGCCCTCCACAACACCCAGCTGTTTTTGTGTTGTAGTTGTTATTGTTGCTTTAGCTGGCCCGGGCTGGATTCGAACCCTCCAGCTTTGGTGTATGTGGCTGGTGCCCTGCCAACTGAGCTACGGATGCCACCAGAACATTTCTAACATCTCAGGAAATTGTTAGATATCATTGTTCTAGAACATAAATCACCTCACTTAACTGTTAGAACCAAAACTCTTTTCCATGGCTGGCAAGGCTCTAAGAAACCTTGCTTCTCTCTCCCTTCTTGTTCCTCCTTTATTCACTGACTCCAGATGCATTGGCCTTCTTTCTGTCCTTCAGCTATGCTAGATCTACCACCCACCCCCACCCACCCTCCGGTCTTACCGTACCTGCTACTTGCTGCTCCTTCTGTTTGGACCATGCTTTGCCCCTCATCTTTACATGGCTGTGTCATCATCATTTAGGTGTCACCACAGATGCTACCTCCTCAAGAGAATTCTTCCCTGTGTACCCTGAGTACCTCCTTTAAGAAGCTCTTATTCATAGTAGTCTATTTTTATGATCTCCCCAGCCTTTACCCTTAACTGAAAGTCAACTTATTTGTATGTTTGCCTATCCTGACACCCCTCTCCTCCCCACTAGAATATAAGCTTCTTAATGATCATGTATTCTTTCTCTCTTACTTACTATTATACCCTTGCATCTAGAAAACTGGTACATAGTAGATGCTCAGTCACTAAACTGTGAGAGTCTCTCAGAACACTGTCATCCGAACTACCTTATTTCTTTTTAGTCTATCTTTTCCAGGATTTCAAGTCTGTTTTCCTATGCCCTGTTTTCCATTTTTTCCAAAGGTTATTACAAACTACTATTTGGTCATCAGATCAGCCATTTGATGGTCATATGACCTTATCTCTTTATCAGTATACTTACCAGAATGAAGAGTTATCTGTATGCTAAAACATGTACTTTTCCCATTTTTTGATTTCTGCTTAAAAATATAAATCCAGTCAAATCACCATTCTAGAGTAGCCTAACAAATTACTTCATTTCAGCTTTAAGTTGGAATTTAGTATTAGAAAAAATACTCCCAAATTTTGGATTAACCTTAGTATACTATGATTCTTGAGGGTTGTATTCTTTTCTAAAAGCAGATGACTGTATGGCAAGTATTGGGAGAATACACACTGACATTGAATTGTGTTCATCACCTTACTGATCAGTCCTGGTTCTTTTTTTTTTTTTTTTTTTTTTTTGAGACAGTCTCACTATGTCGCCCTTGGTAGAGTGCCGTGGCGTCACAGTTCACAGCAACCTCAAACTCTTGGGCTCAAGTGATTCTCCTGCCTCAGCCTCCCAAGCAGCTGGGACTACAGGTGCCCACCACAACACCCGCCTAAGTCCTGGTTCATTTGAAGTTATTCTGTTTTCCCTGACTATATAAAAATATGATAGATGAGAAGATAGTTTGAATTTTTCTCATTTTGTGTTACTAATCTGTTAATATTTTTGGTATAGATAGAATAAATAAATTTTAACTGTCTGTTGATTTTATATTCTTAAAGAATGCTTCCCAACTTCAGTGTACTTCTTGGTTTTTTCATTTGTTTTTTGATTTTGATACAGAGTCTTACTCTGTTGCTGAGGCTGCAGTGCAGTAACACAGTCATAACTCTGTAGTCTCGAACTCCTGGACCCAAGCAACCCTTCTGCCTCAGCCACCCAAGTAGCTAGGAACACAGGAATATGCCACCATGGCCGGCTAATTCTTTCTATGTTTTGTAGAGATAGAGTATTAACCTTGTGCCCAGGCTAGTTCAAACTCCTGGCCTCAAATGATCCTTCTGCTTTGGCATCTCAGAGTGCTGGTGTAACAGGCTTGAGCCACCATATCTGGCCTTGGTTTTCTTTTAAATGGCTTTTGTACCTTTGTTCCTTCTCAGACTGAGCATTTTTAGGAAATGATATTGACCTGATACATGGATATAATGTTCTAGCCAGCTTTATAATAGATACCTAAATACATGTCTAGTCCTAACACTGTTCTCCTGTCTTAGTATAGTCTGTACAGATGTATGATCTGTTACTGTCTAAAGTTCACTATGATCTGAAACATTTCACTACTCTTGCATGTCATTAGTTGTACAGTTACTTTGTGTAAAGAACTCTGTATTTTCCACCATAGAAAATAAAGATTATAAAATAGTTGATACCACTGCTATTATCTGTGAAATGAGCAGTTACAAAATATCATGAAATCAGTGGTAATTGATCAGGTGTTACACAAATACAGTAGAACCTCCATAGTTTGGCCGCCTCCATAAGGTGACCTAATTTTCATAGACCAGACACGCAGCACTTGTTTGTATCAGTACAGTAGGTCTCGTTCCTTGTGTTGACCACCTCTGTATGTTGACCAGTTTGTTATAGCCCCTTGAGTGGTCAACTCACAGGGGTCCTATTGGTGGGTATTTCCTGTTGATTTTGTTTTCCAAGTTTCTTATATTGAAACTATATTACTTTGTATTTGAAACAAAAAGAGTAAATATTTTTTTAGATGCTGCTCATGCCAAGTATACAAAGTATATAAAATATTTAGGGAAGATAAGGAAGCAAAGTGGAAGAGATTAATCATAGAAAGCTTTCTGGAAAGAGAATGTATTTCTTCATGGGCATTAGTCAACCTCAGATCAGTCCAGACAGTTGTTTTCTGATGCTGCCTCATTTTTACATCTAGTTACTTTAATTCATATAAGTGCTTAGTGATCCATAAGAGATCATCAGGTCCACCATGATGGAAACATCAAAAATAAAGGCATGTTATTTGTGTTGTTGTAGGTTGCTTCATGTGCGAAATGGAAATTGTAAATATCATTTGGGTGAAGAAACATTTAAGTTAGCTCAGACATATATGGATAAACTATCAAAACATGGCCAGCAAGCAAACAAAGCTGCACTCTATGGAGAACTTTGTGCACTCCTGTTTGCAAAAAGCCACTATGATGAGGTAAGCGTTTTGAGGTGCATTTCATTGTGACCAATAAATACCTATAAAATAAGATAAATCGTATTTTTCCTGTAGATCTCATTTTTATATTTTAGTTTACTGAAAGCAATACACATTTGTAATAGAATATTTAAAATCAGACAGAAGGAATATTTGTGAGATGTAGTTTAATTATATACATGTGCAATTTAGAGTTAATTTTGATTTTGTTCCTTTTTAATTTGACCAACTGTATCTCTGCCTTGATTTTTTTTTTTTTTTTTTTTCCCCTTGGATCAGGGTCTCACTCTGTCATGCTGGCTGGAGTTCAATGGCATGATCATAGCTCATTGCAGCCTAAAACTCCTGAGGTCAAGTGATCCTCCTGCCTCAGCCCCCTAAGTAGCTGGGATTATAGGCACACACCACCATACCCAATAATTTCTTCTATTTTGTTTTGTAGAGATGGGGTCTCACTCTTGTCCAGGCCGGTCTGGAACTCCTGACCCTCATGCAGTCCATCCACCTCAGCCTCCCAGACTGCTGGGATTACTGGCATGAGCCACTACCCCTGGCCTTACCCTATTCTTGTATTAGTCAGGATAGGCTAGGCTATGCCGAGGTACTATCAACCCCAGAGTAGCAAATATTGTTTATTTGAAACAATAAAAACTTATTTCTTGCTTATGTTATATCCCTGTCTTGGGATAGCTGTGACTGCTATATCTACACTTTGATTAAGACCCATTGTGGTTTAACACATCTACCTGTAACATTATCATCACCCTTGGAGCAAAGGCAGAAGCTTCCTGGGCAATTACTGTTGACTTTCAGAGCCTTCTCCCAGAAATGACCCATTTCACTTCTCATATATTAATTGGCTAAAGGAAGTCATATGGCCATGCTCGTCTTCAATGTGAAAGAGTAATATATCCTTCCCAAAGAGAAAGAGAGTGGGCCAGTAAATATTTTATATTACAGTCCACTGCAATTTTTAAAATGCTTCCTTTTTGCTTTAGAACAAAATCAACTCTTTTAGTATCTTATAGACTAGTTTTTTGACCTAAATCTGAGTTAGGTAAGTAGCTTTTATCTATTTTAGCTTCAAAATTGCTTCTGAATAGATGTATCTTTTAAGTGAAATATAAGAGAAGGAAACTTGCAAAAGAGAAATATTTATTTTCTAATATGTTCTCCCCCCATTCCCTATGATCCTTCATAATATTATTTTGTTTTTAGCACTTATCACTATCCAAGATAATTTGTTTTCTGTCACTAAGCACTAAGAGAGGAAGGACATTTTTTGTTTTCCTGCTACAGACCTAGCATATTGCCTGTCACTTAAGCCCTCTGTACCTAAGTTTCCCATAGTAATAGTATGTATCTCATAGGTCTGCTGAGTCAGTTAAGTGTGTTAATGTACACAAAGTTCTTAGAACAATAGCTGACATAAACTAAACAATAGGCAATTAATATATAAAATAATAAGTGTTACAGTAGGGGAAGGAAAGTACAGGAGAATATAGGAAACCTAGTCTAGAGCTCAAACGTGAAAGACAGATTAGGTTAGTTAAATGGCTAGAAGAAGGGAGAATACGTTCTAAGGCAGAGGGAGAAGGATATGTAAAGGCTCTGGGCCCCTGATTTCCTGAAAATACGTCCTATATCTGTGAGTTCTGATTGAGACAAGGTATAGATATTAAGAGTAAAAATAATGGAACACATTTATATTTTCAAGAAAGTTTAGCCTCGGAGGGAAAATTTTAAGTATAAATGTTTTGCATATGCTCTTAAGCACTTGACAGCATAAAGAAAAACTTTGCCATCATTTTGTTAAATATTATCAATTTGATTTATCATGGTTCTGTCTCTTCTGTAAATTTTTTTTTCCAGGCATACAAATGGTGCATTGAGGCCATGAAAGAAATCACAGCAGGCTTACCCGTCAAAGTTGTGGTGGATGTTTTAAGACAAGCTTCTAAGGTGAATATGATGTTAAAATGATGGAATGAATTATAGGATTTATTGGGCTTAAAAAATTTTTTTTAAGACAATCTTACTCCTGGGTGGCAGAGTGAGATTCTGTCTTTAAAAAAAAAAATTAAAGCCTAATAAAGCTCTAGTGTGAATGACAACTAGAGTGCCATGGCCTTAGCCTAACTCCTAGCAATCTCAAACCTCCTATGCTCAAGTGATCCTCCTGCCTCAGCCTCCTGAGGAGCTGGGATGACAGGTGCATAACAGCATACCCAGATTAATGTTTCTATTTTTGGTAGACCAAGTGTCTTTTGCTCAGGCTGGTCCCAAACTCCTGACTTCAAGCAGTCTTCCTGTCTTGGCTTCCCAGAGTGTTGGGATTACAGGCATGAGTCACTATGCCTGAACTAAATTTGTTTTAATAAACTTACTACTTAGCATGTTAATTATATTGCATAGATATAAGTTTATTTTCGAAAAGTTTCTGTGCTTGAAGAAGGGAGGGATGGGGAAAGGAAGAGCAGAGAGAGGGAAGGAGGGAGGGGGGTGGGGCCTTGGTGTGTGTCACACCTTTTGGGAGCAAGACAGGATTGCAAGAGGGACCTTGCCTAACAAATGCAATCAGTGTAATCTTGTTTATTATACCCTCAAAGAATCCCCAACAATAAAAAAAAAAAAGTTTCTGTGCTTATTTTTAGAAATCTGGTTTCTAACTACAGTTATCCCATATAGACTTTAACTAATTTTCCTTTACTAAGAAACCTGTGAAATAATTTGTTTTGACAATTGTTTCGGGTCACTGAAGTACAGATCAAAGTAGTATGTGGAGCCCAGACATGGTGGCTCACACCTGTAATCCCAGCACTTTGGGAGGCCAAAGTGGGAGGATCACTTGAGGCCAGGAGTTGGAGATCAGCCTGGGCAACATAGCAAGACCCTGTCTTTACCAAAAACAAATTATTAACATAAAGAAATTAGCTAAGCATGGTGATATGTGCTTGTAGTCTTAACTACTTGGGAGGCTGAGGCAGGAGGATCACATGAACCCAGGAGTTAAAGTTGCAGTGAGCTATGATCACACCACTGCACTCCAGTCTGGTTAGAGAGTCCCTATTTCAAAAGGAAAGTATGGGCACAGTGGCTCAAGTCCGTAATCCCAGCACTTTGGGAGGCTAAGCTGGGATGATTGCTTGAGGTCAGAAGTTCAATACCAGCCTAGGCAACAGAGTAAGAATCCATTTCTACAAAAATATGTTTAAAAAGGATATTATCTATGTGTGGTGGCATGTGCCTATAGTCTTAGCTACTCAGGAAGCTGAGGCAGGAGCATCACTTGAGCCTCATACCTCCAGGCTGCACTGAGGTGTGATTGGGCCATTGTGTCCAACCTGGGCAACAGAGCAAGAAAGAGCGTGTCTCTAAAAAACAAGACAAAAAAACCTAAGTAGTATTTGGGTACCATTGGAGCTTGGGTTTGTTTTTGTTGTTCTCGAATATTTATAGCATTCTTAGGCCAAAATTGTGTGGGCTTTAGTCACTATTATGCTAAAGGAGAGCCTACTATTAAATCTTTTAGTCATTGTATTGCACTCTCACAGCAAGACAGCTTGCTATACTTGACTCAGTAAACAAGCCTTATTTGATTTTTCTCTATTTTTTTTCTTATTCTCTAAGTAAGTGCTTTACCTGCCTTAGGTCTGCTAATAGTATTTTAAAACTGCTATTTTGGTGTAATGAGGCCTTAAAGCATTAATGTACTTTCAGATTTACTCATTTTATGTAGAAGTTTCCCAAATTTGAATATTTCATCTTAGTCAGTTTTACTTAATGGAAATTCAATTAGAAGAAAGATTCCTAAATTGCAGATTTGAAAGAGGCCAAGATTTCTATGAGATTCAGAGTAAATCAGTCATTTTAGAACAAGTATACATCCTAGATGTCTTGCTGTTTTGCCCAGGCTGGAGTGCAGTGGCTTGTCACAGCTGTGATCATAGCATAGTACAGCTTTAAGCAGCTGGGCTCAAGCAGTCCTGCCTCCGCCTCCCAAGTAGCTAGGACTACAGGCGTGTGCTACCATATTGGGCTATGGTGCAAAAAATCTAAAGAATAGGAAGCCAAGCCTGGCTTGGAGGATTGCTTGAGCAGAGGAGTTCAAGGCCAGCCTGGGCAACACAGTGAGACCTTTATCTGTTTTTTTAACAAAGGAAAAAAAACAAAAGACATAATAGGAAAACTCAAAATTCTGTGCATATAAAAATTAGGTGAAAACTATAAAACATTATGGTAAGCCACTCCAAAGTGGTATATAAGTACCTTAGAAAATTGGCCACACCTGTGGCCCAAGGAGTAGGGTGCTGGCCCCATATGCCAAGGGTGATGGGTTCAAAACTGAGCCTGGCCAAAAAAAAAAAAAAAGGAAAATACTGTGGTAAATCTCCAAACCTCCCCACTACCATTTTAGTTTAACGATATGGAAAGAGGGCAGTATACAGCTTTGTAAGGTAATTTTGTTGTAATAGATTTATACTAAAAATGACTTAAAACTTTAAACTCTATAATTTCCCAGGTTATAAAATAGATCTGTTTATAGGAGAATTTTTAAATACTTGGAAGGAAAGAAATATAAATAGAACATCTGTTTATGTTTGGAGGGATTTTTTTTCTTATTGACTATTATAGCCAGAATATATAGACTTTACTTATTTTAGCGCTCTAATGAACTATTTAAGTTATTTAACAATTTTTCACTTTATCTTTAGGCTTGTGTAGTAAAACGTGAATTTAAGAAGGCTGAACAATTAATTAAACATGCTGTGTATTTGGCACGGTAGGTAATTGTTATTAACAATATCATTTTTAATTGTCTCTCTACTTTATGTCCTAATAGTTTTGTATCTTTTTTAGGGATCATTTTGGATCCAAACACCCAAAATATTCTGATACACTGCTAGATTATGGGTTCTACTTGCTCAATGTAGATAATATCTGTCAGTCTGTTGCAATTTATCAGGTATGTTGATGGTTATCCTTTTCTTTTCTCTCAAATTAACTTGTTGACCTGTATTTCCTTGCAGTCTGTATGCCACTCTTTAAAAATAACTTTTACCTGCTATTTAATTTTTAGAGTGTTTAGTTTCAAAGAGTAATAAGTAACTCAGAGCTCTCTTCCAGACATACATAGGCATACCATTATTTTTATTAAGTATTACCTGGAAGGCTTAGGTGTTAATATTTTAGGAATTAAAGAGAATCATTAAGGAAAAGAATTATTGGATTGTAGGCTCATACTTAGGAGTATCTTTTC
Source organism: Loris lydekkerianus (assembly GCA_963574355.1). NCBI lineage: Eukaryota > Metazoa > Chordata > Mammalia > Primates > Lorisidae > Loris > Loris lydekkerianus. The sequence continues at coordinate 35,399 of CAUYPK010019077.1, forward strand.
TTTTTTTTTTCCCCCCAAATGATGGCTTATCTTTGTTAACTTAGCAATGTCACTATACTGCCTTTGTAACAGCAAGGAGGGCTGACAACAATCATTGTAGGCCTTTTTTAGTCATTCTTAGGTAAATGACATATTATGCCATTGCTGTGGACAAGATATCCTCAATTTTACCATTCATTTTTGAAAAAGGACATAGAGAAAAACATTGATTTAATTCCCAGACAGGAATAATGATTATTATTAAGCTGTTGCCTTTTTTTGTTATTATTGTTGCAGTTTTGGCCGGGGCTGGGTGTGAACCCACCACCCTCTGTATATGGGGCCAGCGCTCTACCCACTGAGCCACAGGTGCTGCCCGAGCTGTTGCCTTTTAAGTCAGATTCCATCTTGAAAAATTAAGGCCTCCTAGGTCACTTTTATATTCTACCGTGATTTAAATATAGCAGGACAGGCTGGGCACCCATAGCTCAGTGGTTAGGGCCCCTGCCACATACACAGAGGCTGGCAGGTTCGAACCCAGCCCAGGCCTGCTTAGCAACAATGACAACTGCAACAACAACAACAACAAAAATATGTACTCGGCTCTACTATGAAGCTAAATTATAGCTTTCACATGAAGGCTATAGCCCAACAATAGCAAAAGACTATGGGGAAAGGGCCAAGGAAGAGGAAGGGAGGGGGTAGGTTGTGGTGGAGGGAAGGTAATGGGTGGGGCCACATCTATGGTGCATCTTGGAATGGGTACAGGTGAAACTTACTAAATGCAGAATGCAAATGCCTACACACAGTAACTAAGAAAATGCCATGAAGGCTACACTGAACAGGTTGATGAGAATACTTCAATTTGTATATAAAAGCAGCACATTGTACCCCTTGATTACACTAATGTGCACAGCTATGATTTAACAATGAAAATAAATAAAAATTTTTTTTAAAAAAGATAAATATAGACTCAGGGTGAAGGGATGTTGTCTATATTTCAGGGAAATGGAAATCAGAAAAAAGCAAGTGTTAGAATTCTATTTGCAGATACAATAGGCTTTAAACCAACAAAAGTAAGGAAGAATAAGAATGGTCACTTCATATATGTTAAGGGTAATACTCAATTTGATGAGATTTCAATTATTAAATTTATGCACCCAACCAGAATGTACCTCAACTGATAAGAGAAACTCTAACAGACATGAGCAACTTGATTTCCTCTAGCTCCATAATAGTCGGAGATTTTAACTCCCCTTTAGCTGTGTTGGATAGATCCTCCAAGAAGCAGCTGACCAAAGAAATTTTAGGTTTGAACTTAACTATTCAACATTTGGATTTAACAGACATCTACAGAACATTTCATACCAACAAAACTAAATACACATACTTCTCATCAGCCCACAGAACATACTCCAAAATCGATCACATCTTAGGTCACAAGTCTAACCTCAGTAAATTTAAAGGAATAGAAATTATTCTTCACATCTTCTCGGACCATAATGTAATAAAAGTTGAACTCAGTAACAAAAGGAATCTGCATATTCATACATAAACATGGAAGTTAAATAACCTTATGCTGAATGATAGCTGGGTCAGAGATGAGATTAAGAAGGAAATTGCCAAATTTTTGAAACAAAATGACAAGGAAGACACACATTAACAGAACATCTGGGATATCGCAAAAGCAGTCCCAAGAGGAAAATTTATAGCAATGTAAGCCTTCCTCAAGAGAACAGAAAGAGAGGAAGTTAACAACTTAATAGGACATCTCAAGGAACTGGAAAATGAAGAACATTCCAATCCCAAACCCAGTAGAAGAAAAGAAATAACCAAAATTAGAGCAGAAATAAATGAAATTGAAAACAAAAGGATTATACAACAGATCAATAAATAAAAAAGTTGGTTTTTAGAAAAGGTCAATAAAATAATCCTTTAGCTAACCTAACCAGGAAAAAAAGAGTAAAATTTCTAATTTCATCAATCAGAAATGACAGAGATGAAATGACCACAGATTCCTCATACATTAAAAAAATCCTTAGTGGATATTACAAGAAACTTTATTCTCAGATATATGAAAATCTGAAGGAAATTGATCAATAATTGGAAGCACGTCACCTTGCAAGACTTAGCCAGAAACAAGTGGAAATGTTGAACAGGTCTATATCAAGTTCTGAAATAGCATCAACCATACAAAATCTCCCTAAAAAGAAAAACCCAGGACCAGATGGCTTCACATCAGAATTCTACCAAACCTTTAAAGAGGAACTAGTACCTACATTGCAGAACCTTTTCCAAAATATAGAAAAAGAAGGAACAATACCCAACACATTCTATGAAGCAAACTACATCCTGATCACCAAACCAGGAAAAGGCCCAACAAAAGAAAATTATAGACCAATATCACTAATTAATATTGATGCAATAATATTCAACAAGATCCTAACAAACAGAATCCAGCAACATATCAAACAAATGATACATAATGACCAAGTCAGTTTTATCCCACGGTCTCAAGGCTGGTTCAATATACGTAAATCTATAACTATGATTCAGCACAAAAACAAATTAAAAAACAAAGACCATATGATTCTCTCAATTGATGCAGAAAAAAGCTTTTAATAATATCCAGCATCAGTTCATGATCAGAAAACTTAAGAAAATTGGTATAGAAGGGACATTTCTTAAACTGATAGAGGCCATCTACAGCAAACCCACAGCCAATATGGTATTGAATGGAGTTAAATTGAAATCATTTCCACTTAGATCAGGAACCAGGCAAGGTTGCCCATT
>CAUYPK010019078.1:0-10372 GCA_963574355.1 Loris lydekkerianus
TTAAATCATAGCTATGTACATTGGTATGATCATGGGGCATCATACACTAGTTTCACAGACCGGTTGACACGTTTATATCACACTGGTTAACATAGCCTTCCTGGCAATTTCACAGTTATTGTGTTAAGACATTTACATTCCACACCTACTAAGTTTCCCATATACCATTGTAAGATGCACCACAAGTGTATTCTCACCAATCCCCCTCCTTCCACCCACTCCCCCCTCCCTCCCCTCCCTTTCCCCCTTACCCCTATTCCTAGGTTGCAAATCTCATTCTTCCCCCAAATGTCTGCTCAGTTGTTCCTCAAAAGCATGGGCTAAATATTCTATCTTTCCCCCCCCACTGAGCTAAGATACTACCTCTATCATAAAATAAATTCTCATATTTATTTTAACATTAAAAAAAAAAAAAAAAAAAAAAAGGATGATAAAAATCCTGGGTTTGTCTTTTATGTTTACATGGATGGAGCTGGAACATGTTCTTCTTAGCAAAGTATCTCAGGAATGGAAGAAAAAGTATCCAATGTACTCAGCCCTACTATGAAGCTAATTTATAGCTTTCACATGAAGGCTATAACCCAACTATAGCACAAGACTATGGGGAAAGGGCCAAGGAAGGGGAAGATAGGGGGGAGGTTTTAGTGGAGGGAGGGTAATGGGTGGGGCCACATCTATGGTGCATCTTAGAATGGGTACAGGCGATTGCACTAATGTACACAGCTATGATTTAACAATAAAAAAAAAACCCTGAGATACCATCTAACCCCAGTGAGAATGGCCCACATCACAAAATCTCAACACTGCAGATGCTGGCGTGGATGTGGAGAGAAGGGAACACTTTTACACTGCTGGTGGGACTGCAAACTAATACAACCTTTCTGGAAGGAAGTATGGAGAAACCTCAAAGCACTCAAACTAGACCTCCCATTTCATCCTACAATCCCATTACTGGGCATCTACCCAGAAGGAAAAAAATCCTTTTATCATAAGGACACTTGTACTAGACTGTTTATTGCAGCTCAATTTACAATCGCCAAAATGTGGAAAAAGCCTAAATGCCCACCAACCCAGGAATGGATTAACAAGCTGTGGTATATGTATACCATGGAATTCTACTGTACAGCTATTTAAAAAAAAAAAAATGGAAACTTTACATCCTTCGTATTAACCTGGATGGAAATGGAAGACATTATTCTTAGTAAAGCATCACAAGAATGGAGAAGCATAAATCCTATGTACTCAATTTTGATATGAGGATAATTAATGACAATTAAGGTCATGGGGGGGAGGAAAAGCAGAGAGAGGGAAGTAGGGAGAGAGGTGAGGCCTTGGTGTGTGCCACACCTTCTGGGGACAAGACATGATTGCAAGAGGGATTTTACCTAACAAATGCAATCAGTGTAACCTGTCTTATTGTACCCTCAATGTATCCCAACAATAAAAAATAACAATCATAATAATAATAATAAAGTTAATAACAGAAAATTTTAAAATCTTGAATTTATAAATAAAATATTTGTCATACATGGAGGACCTACTAAGTGACAAATGTTCTATATAATTCTCTCTAATCCTTACAGGAACCCCTCAAATATTTACCATTGTCCATACTATTAAGAAACTGATCTTTAAAAAAAATAGATCTCCTAGTTACTTATGGAGCAAAACTTCAAATCTAAGTTTTCTTGGTTTAAAACCTAAAATAATTTTGTTGTACCACAAAAAAATGTGCCTTCATTTTCACTTTCCAAAGATTAGCTCAGATTAACTCCCATTAAAACCTAAGAGATTTAGTTGGCTATAAGAATTCTGAGCCAATCCTGTACTATGTCTGTTCAGACAATAAACTGGGAAACAGGCTAGATGAATAAAAGAGGTCTGCACTCTTCAGACATCTGGAATATGATGTCTACATCTAAGCAGGTGAAACATATCCTAAGAATGCTAACTACTATAGGAAAGGACTAAAGGAAGATTTAAGTTGTTAAAAAGAAATCTACCATAGATAGTAATCCCCCTGAGTTTTACTTAGTCTTATTCATGTAGTTTCAGATACCATAATAAGGATAAATGAGCATTTGTTTTAGGAAGCAGATTGTGGTTTCATATTGTACTTGCATTGTTCTCTCACAAGCATTCAATATTAAAAAGCTATCTGAGAACACGGTGATAGCTCCATCTTTCAGGGCATTCAAGGAGAAACTGAATGGCCATAAATTAGGGATGCTGAAGAGAAGATGAATGTTTATGTTTTAGAGGAGATGAAGCCAGACAATCTCAAATTTATCTTCCTATTTTTATTTTACCATTCTTTGTGTAAGTGTCTATAATAGGATCCAATGTTACTGATTTTCTTGTAAAACACCACTTTTTAAAATTCATTCTAGACAATTTTTGTCTTAGTGATTTTAAAAAGAATTTTAATTCTTGTTCTTCAAAAAGTGGATTGTATCCAAACAACTTAAAGCAAGAGCCATATACTCATTTCTACTTCATTCCCAAGAAAAGTGACTCCTATTGTCTCTCAATTATCCCCGCCAGCAGGTTCTCACCATGATGTTCCAAACTTCTTTCTTTAGGTGACTTGAAACTCTTCCTGATGTTTGTCATATGTGTGCCTGATCTTTTGAATTCAGCGGGCTAAAAGAGATGGAGATGGTAGTTAAGATAACTAAAACATGACCCCACACATGCTACCCAGGCCATCTCATCACCAGTGCCTATTATTGTAGAACAAAAGACGCACCATTAAGTCACAGGTCAGGAACAAAGACAAGCAAGACAACATAGTGTCTCAGTAAGAAAATCAGAATATTATGATCCATCTAAAACCAAGACCAGGGCAGCCCCTGTGGCTCAAAGGAGTAGGGCGCTGGCCCCATAAACCGAAGGTGGTGGGTTCAAACCCAGCCCCAGCCAAAAACTGCAAAAAAAAAAAAAAAAGAAAACCAAGACCAGGAGAACTTAATGGGGAAGTAAGATGCTAGGAATCCAGGATAGGAGAGGCAACAAAGGAAGAACATTAGCAGGCACTGTGCTATTGCAGGCATTGTTTCTCTTAGACTATGTGAAGTAGGTGATCACATCCCTATTTTACAGATGGAGCTACTGAGACCTAAAAGATCAATTAATAATCCCAGGGCCATATAGCTGAAAAACAATAGTCGCACATTACCCAGGTCTGCCTGATTCCAAAGCCTGGGCTTTTAACTACTCTGCCAAAAGTTCTCAACCAAGGGTGACTATGCTGTTTCCCCTAGCCAGGGGACATCTGACAATGTCTGAAGACATTATCGGTTGTCACAACTGGGGGGAGTAAAGGGTGTTACTGACATCCAGTGGGTAGAAGCCAAGCCAGCCTCCCACCACAAAGTATTATCCAGCACAGAATGTCAATAATATCAAGCTTAAGTAACCCTACATTGTGCCATGCATGAGAGGTATGAAAGAAAATTTTCCAGTCTAAGCACCATTTTGCTTCAGTGGTGCTCTTTCCATGATCCTGGTGGCATGCCTTTCCCAGTAATAAAGACTAGAGTCACCATGTGTCTGATTTCTGCCCTTTAGGAAATAGAAGGTTGGGTGATGACTTGTTAATTTTTTAAGATGCACCACAGGATGAATATGTTGAATTGAAAAAGAGATTTTGGAATGTCTGACCTCAGCTCAAACGGGCAATACAAAAAGCCCATAACTGATGCTTCAGGCAGTATGAAGCCCTGAACACCTGGGGCAGGCAGGCAAGGGGATAGAAATTATGACCCCATTATCCATAAAGGGAACATTATTCTAACAAGAACACTGTTATTTCAGAAGCAATTTTAAAAACAAGAATCCTTTTCCCCAAACTCGAGAGCTTTTCTGATTTTTGTCAACAACAAAAGAATTCAGCTTCCAAAAGCAGTTTGTATCTCTGAATATTAAAAGTCCTGCCTTGGGAAATTTTTTAAGCCTTCAGACAACCTCTTTTAAAGTTGCAAATGAAAGTCACTCAACAGACTACAGTGCTCATGGGCCCCTTTTATCTATGGAAGAAAGACAGAAAGAAAGACAAAGAGATAACTTAGGAACCAGAGACCAAATTACTGACCTTCAGTCGCCTTCCATGCCATGTCTGGCCCAACCAAGATAGGGAGTTAAAAGCTTTAACTAATAGCAACAGCAAATGATGTAATTTGATGATATAAAGAAATCCATCAAGGGAGAATAAAAAAGCCAGATCACATTATTCATAGAGCTCTTAGAGTTTAAAAAGAGCCTCATTTTGCCTTCAGCTAAGCCATTTCATCCTAAAATTAACCATTCTACTTTCCCCTTCTGTCCAGAGAACAAGCAATTCCAGAGCCAAAGAACTGGTCCACTGGAGCTTGGACTGTCTAAATGAGTTTAGTTTTGTTTTGTTTTGTTTTTTTAGCTATATCTAAAACTGAATGGGCTTAATTTTAAAGATACATGGGGAACCTCTACGTCACTCTCCTGAGCTTTTCTTTTCCATGGTGGTTATTATCATGCTATACAATACCTATTTGTCCACATATTCCATGTGGACTCCTGTGTTCCTCTATTCCAGCTACATTTTTCCATGGAAGCCAACTATGACACTTCCTGAATTGCCCCCAACTCCAAGCATTGAGAGTCTAATGCTCAAAACTCCATAGCAAGGATGCAACATAGCAGCTTGTAGTATTTCTTCCAGGACTCAAGAATTGCTATATATGTGCTCAAATTTGCTTCTCTCTGCCTTATTTTCCCTTTAACCCATGACCATAAGCATTTATTACCCATTCTCAGGAAATAATTACCTACTTGGCACCGTACTAGATGTTTCACAGTTATATTTAGTCCTTGAAGCAATCCACAAGATAAGTATCATTACCTCTAGGAGATGAAAAATCTAAGACTACAGAATTTTAGTAATTTATAACAAATAACACAAAAAATCAGTGGCAGATTTAGTGCCAAGCCTATGACCTCAGGAACCAAATTTACTATACAGCATAGAAGATTTGTGGGTGAAAACACTAAAAATAAAAGTTAATAGTAGTTATTTCTAGAATATAAGGTAATGGCTAGTTTTATTCATTTAATTGTTGTCTATATTTTTCAATATTTAAAATAGGGCATATAAGAGTAACAGAGACTAGATTTACTCTTCCATCTAAAAAAACTGAAAAAATATATGAAATAAAAATTTTCAAGACACTGGACATCAGACAACAAAGTGTGTGATCCCTGACACATGGGAAGCAAATAAGGTATGCCAATCGCCCTAGTATATTCTCTTAAGAGAGTTTTCAGACCTCTGCACCAGGAGGAGAAACCAGACAGCATTTTGCAAACTCCCTGAGTTGGGGAGACAAAGCTAAGAGTATAGTGAGACTAAAGTAGCTAGAGTTCACACCACAAAGTATTGTGAAAAGAGAAGTGAACACAGAAAGAACTCCAGAGATCTGTAGACAGGACCTTCAAGTATTTAGTGAGAACTGATCACTCCATATAACTGATCAGTGTTCATGAGGAAACTACCCATGCCAGGGGGAAAAACACCCAAAAGATTAAAGTATACAGTGGGCAAACAGGGCTGGAATAGTATCTTTTCCAACCAGCCAGATCAGAAAACCACATGTGTCTTGAGCTATTAGGTAGGTTATACAGTAGGTTTTGTTTTGGTAGTGGAAAATAATTATCCCTAGACTGAGCTCTGCTCTGATTCCACCTAATAATTCTTAAAAGAAACACCTAAAAGGGGCAGATCAAGATGGTAGATCAGAAGGATCATTCAGCTGAACTCTCCTAGAATGACTGGGGAAAAAGAGAGAACCCAGTATTGCCTGGCATGGGGACCTTACCCAGAGTCATAATGCAGGGAGCAAAGCAAGGAAGTGATAAGCTGGATACAGCACATGAACCTGAGGGGCAGAAATCTAATGAATTAGGCAAGTGATTGTGACCGGGTTGGATAGGCTGCATTCCTCCTACCCCACCCTTCCCACCCCACCCTACCCCCCCTCACAGAGGTTCAGGATGGAAAGAAGCCTTTCAGGAGTTTTCAGTAGTTGAGGGAAGCTGCCAGTTGAGTGGAAAGCTTGGTAAAGTGGGCAGACTTGAACAGTATCCAGCAACCAGAGTTGAATACTGGTTGGAGTGGATTTGCTATATGTTTGGTGACTGGGGAGGCAGCCATCCTGAGAAGGTCTCAGATGCCAGGGGGCTGCCATTGTGGGAAGATCATCAGAAGGTCTTAGCAGAGGGCTAAAGCACAGCCATCTTAGTTTCACCTGCTGGGATCAGAACTCCACTCTTGGGACAGGCTAAGGAATTCCCACACCCCACAGGAAATGGAATCAGGGTCTCTTGAGACCTGCCCCTGAAGGATTCTCATGAGCGTTAAGATCCCAATCCAGCAGGGTCTGAATGCTAAAGAAATAATCAGGCAATCACAGAAGACAACTAAGTTTGCATTAAGGACCACAGAGCTTGCTGGTGGTGCTGTCTCCTAAAAAAAACCTGTGTCCCAGTGACATATTGCAACATACTGTCATCAACAGCAAGGACCTCTGCTTGAAACAAAGGAGGCAGTGAGAAGGAGGACAAAGAGGGGAACAACAAGAAAGAACAGAGGGCAGCACCTGGCTCAGTAGTAGGGCACCGGCCTCATATACCAAGGGTGGTAGGTTCAAACCTGGCCCTGGCCAAACTGCAACAAAAAATTAGCCAGGCATTGTGGCAAGTACCTGTAGTCCCAGCTACACTAGAGGCTGAGGCAAGAGATCACCTAAGCCCAAGAGCTGGAGGGTGTTGTGAGCTGTGGGTACAAAGTGAGATTCTGTCACTAAAAAAAAAGAAGGAAGAACACATGAGGAGGAACCAACAGAAAAATTCAGGCAACAAGAGAAACCAAAACAGAAGAACTCCCCCAAGGGATGATGAGGCAGCTACTACAGAAGTAGTAGTCCACCAATAAAGAATTAATGGACTTGACAGAAAGGGAATTTAAAATATAGATGATAAAGACAATAAAAGGAATGGACAAGAAAATGGAAAGACAAAACTGAAAGTCAGACATAAGATATGTAGAATATAGAAAGGATATGGCAGAGTTTGAGAAAATGAAGGAGACAATCAGGGAATGTAAAGATGCAGTAGAAAGTATTAAAAATAGGTTAGACCATGGAGAAGAAATAATTTCAGAACTAGAGGATAAAGTTTTTGAGTTAACCCAGGTAGTTAAAGAGGCAGAAAAGAAGAGAGAGAGAAAGCAGAACAGGTGCTTAGAGAACTACAAGACTCCTCCATGAAGCATTCAAACATACAAATAATAGGGATTCCTGAAAGGGAAAAAGATTGTCCCAAAGGAATGGAAACCCTATTGGAGACTATCATAAATGAAAAATTCCAGAGTTTTACTAAAGACCCTGACAAACTCCTTTCAGATGGATGTCAGGTTGTCACAACTCAAAAAAAGCCTCTCTAAGACACACTGTAATGAACCTGCCCAAAGTCAGAATGAAAGAAAAAATTCTGCAAGCAGCCAAGAGTAAACACCAACTGACCTACAGAGGCAGAGCTATTAGGATGACAGCTTGGATGAAACCTTCCAAGGCAGAAAAGCATGGTCATCCACCTTCAACATTCTTAAACAAAACAATCTCCAGTGTAGAATTCTTTATCCTGCTAAACTAAGCTTCAGAACTGATGAGAAAATCAAATCTTTTGCAGATATACAAGCACTGAGGAAATTTGCCACAACAAGACAAGCTCTACAGAAAATACTTAGACCTAGTCTCAGCACTGACCACACAACGAACCACCAACAAAGTAAATACCTGGAAGCTAAAAGTCAAAACTTAGCTTCCACAATGATGCAAAGGATAAAACTACATAATGGATTTTCACAAAGAAGAATAGCACTCTACCACACTTATCAATTCTCTCAATAAATGTCAATGGATGGAATTCACCACTGAAGAGGCATAGCCTGGCTGATTGGATACAAAAAGCACAAACCATCCATATGCTATTTCCAGGAGATACACTTAGCCTTGAAGGACAAATCAAGACTCAGGGTTAAGGGATAGCAATCAGCATTTCAAGCAAATGAAATCAGAAGAAAGGAGGGGTTGCAATCTTATTTTCAGATACAAGTGGATTTAAAGCAACTAAGTTAAGAAAGACAAAGATGGACACTTTATACTAGTCAAAGGAACAATACAACAAAAAGACATTTCTTTTTTTTCTTTTCTTTTTCTTTTTTTTTTTTTTTTTTTTTTTTTTGAGACAGAGCCTCAAGCTGTCACCCTGGGTAGAGTGCCGTGGCATTACAGCAACCTCCAACACCTGGGCTCAAGCGATTCTCCTGCCTCCGCCTCCCATGTAGCTGGGACTACAGGCGTCTGCCACAATGCCTGGCTATTTTTTGATTGCAGCCATCATTGTTGTTTGGCGGGCCGGGCTGGATTCAAACCTGCCAGCTCAGGTGTATGTGGCTAGAGCCTTAGGTGCTTGAGCCCACAGGTGCCAAGCCAACAAGAAGACATTTCAATTTTAAATATCTATGCACCCAACTTAAATGCTCCCAGATTTATGAAACAGACCTTGATTGGTTGGAGTAATATCATATTCCATAGCACCATAATAGTTGGGGACTTTAACACTCCTCTAACAAAACTGGATAGATCCTCTAAACAGAAACTAAACAAAGATACAAAGGACTTAAATGTGACCCTAGAACAAATGGAATTAATAGACATTCACAGAACACACCATCCCAAAGCTAAGGAATATACAGTTTTCTCATCAGCCCATGATACATATACCAAAATTGACCACATCCTAGGATAGAAATCAAACTCAGAAAAATTAAAAGAATAGAAATTACACATGGTATCTTCTTAGACCACAAAGTAATAAAGGTAGAACTCAACACCAACAAAAACGTTTATCCCCAAACAAAGACTAGGAAATTAAACAACCTTATGCTGAATGATAGTTGAGTTCAGGAAGAGATAAAAGAGGAAATCATTAAATTCCTCACACATAACAACGTTGAATACAAAGTTACCAAAATTGGTGGGATACAGCAAAAACAGTCTTCAGAGGGAAATTTATCACATTAGACGTTTGCATTCGAAAAATAGCACATACACAAACTCATGAACCATTCCATGGAACTGGAAAAAAGAGGAACAATCTAATCCCACACCCAGCAGAAGAAAAGCAATAACCAAAATTAAATCAGAAGTTAATGAAGTTGAAAACAAAAGAATCATCCAGAAAATTAACAAAGCAAAAGTTGCTTTTTCAAAAAAATAAATAAAATTGACAAACCTTTGGCCAGATTAACTAGATACAAAAAAGTAAAATCTCTAATAACCTCAATCAGAAACAATGAAGGGGAAATAACAACACATGCCACACAGATACAAGAGATCATCTCAGAGTACTACAAGAAATTCTATGCCCAGAAATTTGACAATGTGGAGGAAATAGATCAATAGCTGGAATCACACCCTCTCCCCAGACTTAATCAAGAGGAAATTGATCTCTTGAACAGACCAATTTCAAGAACTGAGATTTTAAAAAATAAATAAAAATAAAAAGTCTTCCAACAAAAAATTGCCCAGGTCCAGATGACTTCACACCAGAATTCTATCTAACCTTCAAAGAAGAGCTTATACCCACACTGCAGAAATTATTCCCAAAAATTGAGAAGGAAGGACTCTTCCCCAACACGTTCTACAAAGCAAACATCACCCTGATCCCAAAACAAGGAAAAGACACAACTCCCAACTAAAAAGGAGAATATCAGACCAATCTCACTAATGAATACAGAAGCAAAAATTCTCAATAAAATCTTAGCCAATAGATTGCAGCTACACATTAATAAAATCATTCATCATGATCAAGTGGGTTTTGTCCTGGGGATTCAAGGTTTAGCATACGCAAGTCCATAAATGTAATTCACTATATTGACAGAAGCAAAAGCAAAGACCATAGGATCCTCTCAATAGATGCAGAAAAAGCATTTAATAAAATTCAGCATCCATTTCTAATTAGAAATCTGAAGAAAATAGGCATAGATGGCACATTTCTTAAACTGATTAAAGCCATCTACAACAAACCCACAGTTAATATTATACTGAATGGAGTAAAACTAAAAGCTTTTTCACTTAGAACTAGAAACAGACAAGGCTGTCCTCTATCACCACTACTGTTCAACATAGTGCTGGAAGTTGTATCCAATATAAGCAGGCAAGAGAAGGAAATAAAGGGCATACAGGCGAGGGCAGAGGAGGTCAAACTCTCCCTCTTTGCCAATGATATTATACTTAGAGAACTCTAAAGACTCATCCACAAGACTCCCAGAAGT